>PVHY01002118.1:0-134871 GCA_004024945.1 Uropsilus gracilis | reverse complement strand
AAGGCTTGTCTGTACTGCACCACTCATGTCTTTAAGCAGGAGTAAATGCAATTGACAGCACACTAATTAATATAAACTGCTTGTCCTACCAAAACTGTAACATCATAGCGACCACTTAAAATATTTATTTTTTTTAAATAGACTTTTTAAAACATCTTTATTTTTGGGTTATTCTTTTATTTTGATAATGCAGGTTTTAATGAAAATTCTGGAATGTGTATCTACACATGGTCATCTCTTACAAGTCTCAATACTTCAGTAAAAAAATGTATATACATTTACTGCACACCATACACCACACTTCTTTTTGTTCATTCATCAAACTCTGGAAATTAACAGAAAACAGATACAAAAATATTTACATCTAATGTGGCACAAAAGCAAAAGGACAAAATATATGTAAATCATTATGCTAGAATAATTTTTATTTTTGAAAAGTTTTTTTTTCCTTAAAATACTTCACTATAGGAGGAATAAATCAATGAATTTGATAGAGTTTTAAATAGCATAAATGAACTTTTAAATAACCTCCTACACCCATCAGTCAATAAGGGTGTATCAGAACACTGATGTTCTTTTTTAAGTTTTAATATTTGGTCTTAAATGATTGTAATATGTCAAATCCACACTTCCAGTGATAATAAAAACAGCTGTGATATTATTGTCATGTCAAAGTTAGTATCAGTAACATACAAGCTTAAGTTCTCTGAGATTCCTACCTGGTAAATAAAAATCTTAGAAAAAAATTATGACAAACAGTAAATATATAAGCAGAAATCAGTGCTAGTCAAATTCTGATATTCTGAGATTAAAGACTGAGTGGAATTAAAATGAAGTAGCCTTTAAAATAATTCATACAGAAACACAATGTGTAGCAGTTCAATTTTTATGTCTAAGAGCATATTTTGCAAATAAAACTAAATACAGACTATGACTTTAAATATTAACAAAAGAATTTGAAGAGGATGTTACGCTCACCCACAGTGAAACTCACTTCATGTATACTACAAAAATCACTGGAAGTTTTTGCATCGTAGAGACTGGAGGATGCATATAGTTTATATTCTTCTTTTCATTGATATTGTCCTGTACTTTCAGATAAACAAGCATCATTTATTGTGAATTTCATGTTTTAGAGGTTGGCAACTAATATATGAATTGTGTGACTTTCTCAAAGTGTTACGTGCCAGTTTTTATATTCAGAATCTTGGTGCAAGAACAATGGAAATTTACTTTTATTTGTGAAAAGTCAAAATTGAAAAATATCTAATTTTTTACTCAAAACCTGCCTTACTTCATAAAAAACCTCTTTTGTCATGAAGAAAATGTGTGGTCATGACTCCACATCTTTTTGTCTGTTCTAGAGAACTTTGAATTTTGTATTTTAGGTAGCAAGTGTCTCTTAGGAACAACTTTAAATTTTACATGAAGGTAGATATTTGAAGGGAAAGCAAAGCACCCTTAAGAAGTGGCTCCAACAGCAGTTTACAGGAACTGCACAGAAATAGGCTTATGTGGCTTGAAAATATGACTTACTTTACAGATTTTTTCATGCTTAACACTATCAAAATACTGTTTTCACTCAATAATTCCAATCAATTGTCTGTGATAAAGATTATCTATGATTTGTCACACCAATATTAATTATATTTATTATTTAGTTTATAATTTGTTTTAGATACCAAGTATCTTTTCTTTACTATTTTATTAGTGATGTTTATTAAATCAACTTATTCTTACTATTAGTTTATTACTTAAACTATATTTCTTTTACAATGTTGTACAGTATTTTGTCTTTAGGAATAGGAAAACATGCAGGGGTAATAAAATTACTATCATTCAATTTACAAAGGACAAATCCTTTATGGAGAGCAGTTGTCTTGAATAGCAAATATAATATTAATAGAATAATATCCTAAAAAATTCATTTATTATTTTTTAAAAAAATTGTTCCATAGTTAAAGGGAGAAAATGAATTTGCTACCAATGAATTTTAAAATGTATCATCACTTTTAAAAACATGAAATGTTTCTCTAGTGTTCTTTAGTTTTAATATATTTTAGTCATGATGGCTCTGCATATAATTTAACACTAACTGTAGTCAATTATTTTCCTTCCTCACAATACAGATTTTTTCCTTATTTTATAAACATAATGAGAAATAATATATTTGAATTCTTAAAAAAACAATATTCAACTCATAAATTTTATTTCAGAGAATGATATACTTGGCTAAGCAATTGTGTAATGTCACAAAAGTTATCACAAATAAATACTTTGAACATAGATTATTAACCAGTGAAGTGATCACAATATTATCACAAATATATTTAAATAAGTCATTTCAAAACTTTTAGCCCCAAATAAAAATTTACAAAGCCTAATGCGGTAAACAATATTTTCTAAAAGTGAAATGAATTGGTTGTGTAACATTTTGTTTGTTAGTAATTGAATCAAGTATTTTTTTTTACATGACTGATTTAAAATTAAGAGAGAAAGGGGTGCTTTGAAAGTAAGTAGCACAACTAAGAACCAAGAAAGGAAAAACATAAATTTGTTAATAAAATTTATAAATATTTCCTCTACTCCCACATTAATAAAACGTTCTTGTATTTGAGATATCAATTTTAATTTTATAGCAAATATAAACATTTCTGAGACAACTCCAATTGGGATTAGGTGTATGTATGTATGTATAAGAAAATTAGTTAAGACAGTATAATTTTGCTAATTAAAGATATATATTATATTTTAAATGTTGTCATATAGTTCAAAATGACACAAAACTACTTTACGATGAATCATTCAATTATTATAAGACTATAACAATAGTAAACAATAACAAAATTCTTTAATGTTTTTACATTTAATATGGGTAGAAAATTTGCAATTTCACTTTAAAATTAAGAGTTTATGTACCTATTAAGTACATAGGCATCCAACACAATAATTCCTAATCAAGAATTGGCATGCCCTTGTCTTCCAGTGAAGACAAAATAGTTTAAGTTTTAATAATAATAGAAAAGTGTCTAAAAGAATGTAATCAAATATTTGACAAAGTTTTAAAAATATTCTTGCTGAAGAAGATGCCCTAACAAAAATCTATAGCAACAGAGCATTTACTAAATGGATGTGAATATGTATGTATGTGATCTCCACTTGGTATGGGAAAGAGCTATATATTAGAGACCGAAGAAGAAAAGAAAGCTAGATAATTTGGCTACTAAATCGCTAAAATGCTCCATGAATTCAGAGAACTTCAGTCCTTTTCAAGATAATGTTTCATTCCCTAGCAAGATGGTAATGACATTAGGGTCAGTGTGCTATTATAATGCAAAAATATCAAAAACAGAAATCTCAAGACTGCTTTACTCAACAACTGTGAACTACTAATGAAGTGAAAAAGGCGTGAAAGAATCATCCAGCATTTTTAGTACATACAGTCTTATATTTTGTTGTGCTTCATTGCATTTTTACAGGATGAAAGCATTGGGCCACTTCCTTGTACTCTCCCCTCATCTTAAGACACCATAAATGTTCTTCTAATAATTCCATTTTTTCAATCTTAAAATAAATTAATACCTGCATCAACATTCCTTTCTAGAATAGTCCATATTATCTAAGTTACAGAGCTCTAAAATTATAAAATATCATTGATTCAAGACTAAGATCGGTTAAAAAGAACTATCATTTTCCTGGGTGAAAGATTGCTAGTTAGAAGTATCTTGTAATATTCTACTTTTTGATAATATTTCAATTTGTATTTTCAAGCATTAGCAAGATTTTTATTTCAATCTGCAACATTTTCCATTTAAACCAATAAAAAAGGAAATCTTAATAGTAATTTACTTTATATTTTAATATTCAATTTGAATTATTGTATGCATTTAGGAGAAGGCACTGAAGATGAAAGAAACAAGAATTAATTGAATGCCATGATTTCTAGTAAGACTGGGTACAATATAACGAGAAATAATGGAGATGGTAGCATTCACTATTTTCATCCTGTCTCTTCCTCCTTCCCTTGCCACATTTCTTTTTTCCTCCTCCACCTCTTGTAACATTCCCGTACTCCTCTTCCACTTGTTCCTCTCTTTTCTCTATTTTCCTTTATTATTTTCTCCTTTGTCTCTCCTCTTTTTAATTTACTAAACAGAAAATAACTTCCAAAACTATTTCCTTATTATGAGTGAAAGAGAAGGAACAGATAAAAGCAGAATATTAGAATGAGTAAAATGTGAATTCACTATGTTAAAGTCATTCAAAAGAATTTCCTAGTGATTAAACTGTACAATATGGCCAACATGCAAGTAACATGGCCACTTACGATATAAAATACAAAATATGGTTCACTAACAAGTAAGAAAAGTAATTCAACAAATTTCCCTAGATGTTCTAAACAATAGGTATTTTTTAAATACGTTGAATTGGCATACGTTGAATTGGCATCTCTTCTGAAATTCAGAAGAGAACTATTACAGCATTGTTTAGGACATTAACTGCTTGAGGGGGAAATTAAACATCAATACATTATTTTCTTATTAAGCACCTACACTAAGGTCTAAAAATGAGTAATTTCAAGGAAATTAACAAATTTTTTTGAATATCAAATATCATAATATGCCATTTTTATTCATATATTTGAATCTTTGTTTCTTTATTGTAACTCTAGTACTCACATAACTTACTTTTCAGCTTACATTGATTTTGGAAGTCTTAGGCATATTTAATTTCTCAAAACTACTGTGCGGTATGTTTTAAAGGGTTTGTCTTTTTGGGTGTTTTTTTCCACATTTGTTTAGTTTTGATTTTCTATATAGTCAGAATTCTGGTTCTTACAGTTGCATAATACAATTTCACTATTTACATCCAATGTCAACTAACTTACATTTCCAAATATAATTTTTATATTACAAAATGAAAGTCATCTAAAACTACTTTGTAGACTACATAGAGATATACTTCTTTGAGTAAACTTAAGTTCTACATTCTACATCACTTTCCCAATCTTTTACTTTTTGAACTAATAGAAAATATTACAATTGAAACACATGTTGACAAAAAAAAAGACCAAAAAAAAAAAAAAAACTATACTTTTTGTTTCTTCGTTCTCTTTCTGGTTCTGGTCCTTTATGTAAATGTATCTTTAGAAATAACTTGTGATTCTAAATAAAATTTTGGTAAATTCTATATTGTAACACAACTATAAAGTGTGACTAATTTTCTTGAGTCAATTATGTCTTTAAAAATCTCTAAAGGAGCATATACCAGGTTTTAAAGAGTGAAGAAGGTAATAATTTAATTGTGTTTAAATGGCAACACAATGAGCTGTACTTCAAAAAAGAAAAGATGACCGGACATGTTAGAGCATGTCTGTAGGTGGCAGCTTAGGAAGCCACAGCTGGGCCCAGGGATCAGAGTTCAAGTTCTGCGAGGGCACGTAGTGAGACCTAGTCCCAAAAAACTTGCTGGGCATGGTGGCATGCGTCTGTAATCCCAGATACCTGGGAAGCTGAGTCTGGGGATTGCTTGAGTCTATGGTACCCCAGGCAACATGAACCTGCGATTCCATGGGCAAAAATAGTTTAGAAAGTTTTCTGAATGTCCAACAATAAACAGGAAAATTTTTAATAAACTACAAGTCTATCTACCTATGATGTGGCAGAAAATATTCCTAATGCCTAATAAGGAAGGCATTAAAAATCATTTTCTCATATAGTAGCTGGAGATCTGTGGAGACTACACTTAAAGAAAAAGACAAATACTGTACAAAAACGAACACATGTAAAAAGCTTTAAAAATAAATATAAAAATAATTTTGAGTCAGGCAAGATTCTTCAATAGTATTCAAGAAATATTAGGTGCTTTTAAGAAAAGTCTACTGATAATGAACTTTTCCTCTAAAATCCACAAAATTGCAGAAGGAATCTCTGATATCTCACTTTCAATTCAAGAAAAGAGTTACCAAAATTGATTATTTGAAACCTATGTTATTATTGAACACCTGTTTTCCCTTCTAAGAGAAGCTGGTGCAGGAGTATGATTTGGATAAACACTATTTCATAAAGAAGTAAATTTTACATTGAGGAAAGAGTTTTTGCTGACCCTAGAAAATGAGGAACTAAGGAAAATAATATAAATAACAATTTTAGAAGGAAAAATAAACATGGGCATATACAACTGAAACAAATGCAATCAGAGAGAAAAACTCAAAATGAATCACCACAAATGAAGCCCTTTACTATGCAATTTTACAGATCAGCTATAGATAGATAGATAGATAGATAGATAGATAGATAGATAGATACATACATACATACATACATACATACATACATACATATTACATAGATACATAGATACATAGATGATAGATAGATACTGACTTTTCAAACCTTCACACATGTAGTAGCAGCATCACCACAATTGTGAGATAATGACAATCCAATTAGACATAGAGATATAAATGGTTTCTAAAGACCATCAGTATAAGCCTCCCTATTCATGTAGAGAAAATAACAAAATATAATAATAAAAATACCAAACATGTAATATGTGGAATTATCATTCACCCAAAAAAGAACACCTGTACAGTTATCTCTCAGCTTTAATTTGCCCAATAGTTTAAGTGTCATTATTATATTATGTATTTCACTGTAAAACATAAGTATGAGAAACTAAAACTTCCTGTCACCACACACTTTGGCATATTTTCTATATTTCCTACAATGGACTGTAACTTACATTATAACTCTATTCACTTGGGAGATTTCTCACCCTAGACACATAAGAAAAGTTTATGGAATTTAGGACAGGCGGGCATTTGGAGTAGCACTACTGGGAGTTCATGCCTTGACTCAGACTTGATGCAAATGCTCAGTCCCTTGCCACTTCTTCACTCCATGTCTATCAGTTTGAATGACATTCTTTCTCCACACAGTAAAAGACACATTCTCACACTGCAGAAACTGGACAAGAAATCCAGTACAAAACGTTCTAGCACTGCTGCTAAAAAGAGGACTCTGTGTGCATTTTACCCTTTCAAGCAAAGACAACTTTCAAATAATCATATTTAAGGATAAGTTTTAGTTTTAGAATTAATATTACTTTATTATCTGAATAAGGACATGGGTTTAATTTGCTATAATTTAAAGCTATTAAGAGCAAGTTTGTATACTGCATATAGATTGTTTTTTTCAAAATTCATATGAAAATCCTATCTTTTAAAAGGCCATTTTTATCTATTGGGCCTCAGTAATTGCAAAGTATCTCCTTTAATACTTTCAGCTATATGTATTTATGTGATAATTACACAATGTACTTCAAAGACTTTTATAAATCAATGACAATTGTGCTAATCTTATGGATTAAAAAATTGCTATATCATGTATATGTGCCAGCAGCATATATAAAGTAAATTGCTTGACATCTATCGATGCTCATAGCAAGTGACCTGGTCTTCAGAAACAAAAGCAAGAAAAGTCTTTTCATGTCAATTAATTTACATCGTTTTAATTTGTAACAAATTTGTTATTCCTCTGATTGAAATAAATATCAAACATATTTTGCAAATATATCATTGCTAATTTTAATTTTAAATACATAATATAGTGTGAGCTTTTATATTAAAACATTATATTTTTAGAAATAATTTTAAAGAAAAAAGTCAAAGGAAAATTATAGTCTTACAATCAAAATTGAAGCACCTTTTCAAAATTATGTCAAATTTATCTCAGATCAGGATGACTTTTTGCCAACAGAGTAAAAGTAATCTACAAGAACACAGGAAACTTTTGTCCTTTGCTTACCTTGTGTCCTTACTGGTAAACTATCTAGTGGGTAAAATGTTCTCAATTAGTATTTGTTGGGTAGCTAAATGCAATTATAAATAATTCTAATGCGCAAAAATGGACATTTTAAGAATATCCTCGTCAACATACCAAAAAGCACATGCAATTTCTAACTCTTTAATCTTCAAACCTTTCACAAAGTCATAATTAAAGGTCTATTGGATCATCTACAAAATTTCATATATCACAATCTCCCAAATATAACTCTACCCCAACCTCAATTTTTGTTTATTTGTACGTTTGTTTGTTTTGATATGTACATAGCTAGCATAATCATGAGGTAAAGAATGCATATTTCATATAGACAGAAGGAAAAATACATGTATTTTAAACTGTCATCTGCTAATGTCAGTATTGCAGTGATATAGCTGAAGTAAATTCTCAAGGTCAGATATAAGATATATGGATATTGAAAAAACCCAATTATATTTAGAATGCTTTATTATTTATAATAACTGTTTCTTAATGCTTGCAAAATACTTCCCATTTAAAACTCAGAAATATACTCTATTTTACTATTAACAATATTTGTTTTCCCCATCTTTGATAAAAGGACTCTCAATTCTTTTGATCTAATACATCATTACATCAGTTTCGGTCTCTGTGTTCCAATATTGACCATTTCCATTTCCAGATGAACTGATTCCAAGAAAAAAGAACCAAAAATGAAAATGAAATGATATATTTTTATTTTTCTGAGCACAGTAATTGCAAATCATATTAATAAAATTTGTTGAACTATTCTATCCATGAATGAACACATGTCTGTAAGTGCTAAAAAAAGTTTTTCAGTGATTCCCATTTTAGCAGAAAGTAATTTAGACAATAAAACACTAACGGTGCAACAATGATGACTCCTTTTATGTAAAAATGTTACCTATTCTATTAATATTTGAAAAAAAATCCTAAAGTGCATATAGTGAAGATAAAAATATATAATAATCTGATCATAATTTAATTATTTATTTTGGGAAATCAAAAAGGAGATCTAGTGATCATTTTGAAGTGTTCTAAAATTTGAATAATGTTAGATCATGCTTTAAAAAGATTATTTCGAATAATAAAGATTCATGTCTAAGTACTTGTTTTTTAAAATTAATGTAACTATAAAGCTAAAATAAAATTATTGGATAATAGTTGTTATAACCACAAAACCAAGTAATTTTACAAAGTTAATGTAAGCATTCAATTAAAATCAACTTAAAACACCAAACATTGTGACATTTTGCTATATACCTGAAATAAAAGCAATAAATTCAACTGCACTGTCATTACATCATGACTTTATACTTTAAAATAGAATGATAAATTCAGTTTCTTTTGAAACCGCTCCATAGTTAAAAGTTGTGCAACTTTTATTCACACAATAATCATTTTAAACATTGGAAATTTACTTGGTCAGGTATTATTCATAAACTACCTAGTTTCATTCTTTTACCTTAATTAATGCAAATAATTTACACTTAAAAATTAAAGAAAATGCATAGCTTGACAGTACTTGAATTTAAAATACATTAGTATTACTTTCTGCTATGGTCTGAATATATCTGCTTCCTTCCTGATCCTCCCCCAGATTTATGTTGAAATCTTATCCACCAAAAGCATTGATATCCTTAGGTGAAATGTTCAGGAGGTATTTAAAGTGCAAAGGGTGGAGCCCTGAGGAATGGGGCTAATCATTTATTTTAAAAGAAGATTCTTAAGAAATTCTAGTACTTTCCATAAATGAGAACACAGTGAGCAATTGGCAGTTTGCAACTGGGTCTTTTATCGAACATCAATCCTGGACTACTCATCTCCAGAAATATAACATCAAATGTTTGTTGCTTATAAACGACTCAATTTCTGGGACTTTATTATAGAAGCCTGAAAAGACTATGATGCCAGTTTATACTTTCATGGAAATTAAAATTAAAAATCAACATTTTAGTAAAGGTCTTCAGCAAATGAAAGAATGTTCTAGAAATCCTTTATGAAAGGTACAATACTAAACCATAATGTGATTTCAAACAATGAACTAATGAAAACTCTAGAAAATCTGTTTATGCAAAGATGGTAGCTTTATAGCATTAGCAATCTATGTTAAAAGGAATATCTTTATTCATCAATCTGCGTTCTTTGAAACTTAAATAAGCAACTTTTATTCCCCAGCTGTGAACAGATTATGCAGATGGAGGTAATGAAATTTTAATTTAATGCATTATTTTTGAAAAATTCTTTAAATGTTTTAGTTTAATAACATCACATCATAGAATTATTCAAGTTTCAAGTGAATTCTTGTTTATTGTAACCTGTTTTTATTTTTTTATGATTTTGTTAGGAAGATCTTCACCTGAAAGTTTTTGACCTTTATTTCCTTAAATGAAATACAGACTAGGAAAAGTGAAAAACAGACTAGGAAAAATGAAATACAGACTAGGAAAAGCAAATGCCATAAAACTTATTTCATACCAATTTTATGAAAGGTTTCTAAAAGAAGCATGTTTCACGTTAAGTCAGAAGATGAATGTTTGACAATTTTAATAATGTTTTGTTTATAGCTCCTTATAGGCATTTAAAATTCCAACAGAACCATGTAAGTTAATAAAGCTTAACTGAAAAGACAGACTACTCATGTTTGATTATGTGGAATTGTGTGTATATTTAAGTATATGAGTTATTTCAAAACTAATATTTAAATGCAAATCTACAAATACTATGAAGCTAAGGAGAAAACTTCTTCCTCAGTTGTTCAGGACTTGAATTAAAGTAACTTTTTTTTTTCTGATTAAAAAAGGAAAAGATTAACAAATAAAAGAAAATCTTTAAGTGCTCTCAAGGGCAATATTATTGAAAGGTTTAGAAACAGTACTGCTATGGTGGTAACTTAGATATATGTAGAATTTTCTACAGACATCCAATTTATGACTAATTTCCCAAATAACACAATTCTATACTTAAGCTATTACAAAGGGACAGATATTTTTAATTCCACATTTATAATTTTCTATTATAGAATATTAATTAAACGTAAAACTATGCATTAGATAAACAAGAAAAAATATTCTTTACTCAAAATTATCTCCCTTTTTTTTTCTTTTCTTCCTTTAAAGGGCAAAGACTGAATCATTATTTGAATATCAGAAATAACAGGCAATTGGATAAAGAAAATCATTTCAAAGGTTTCCTGAAGCATAACCTATGGGGGAAAAGGAATTTGTTTATGGACAAATTATCAAAGAGCAGTTAGTTGAAATGCCCTACTGCAGTTGTCATTTTCTAATAACCGGTCTCCAGATAAGTGAAGGTTGGAGTAACTTGCGCAGTCCTTGAGCAAAGAGAAACACTTAAAATTGCTCCAATATTTCTTGCAATAGGTCTGCAGCAGTGCTGAATGTGTGTAATCTTAGTGGTCTAATTTCAAATGGGAACAGAAGAAAAAATTATCAGTTTATATATTTTAGTTAAAAAACAACATGTAGCGATATACAATTAAGGAAAATGACAATTAGGTTACATGCTAGATGATTATCTTTTGACTTTAAAACTTCGATTCATACAACAGAAAATCATTTCCATGTTGCCTTTGCCAATGCCTTCATTTTTTCTTTTATTTTTGTTTCCCTTATGTAAGGTAAGCAGAAATCTAGGGACCAGATTGAGACAAAATGTTCTTTCATTGTGCTTAACAATACAGTAAAAGTCTTGTTAGTTAAAAATCATTAGTTAAGGGTTTCTGTTTTGCATATATACATGCATCTATTAAACTCATTAAAACTCAGGTTTAAGTTATGTCAGACATTTTTCTACAGTTACTGATGTACAAAGTTCTTGGGCAATGGAAGTTTATAGTCAGTCTATTGAGAGAGGAAATTAATTGACAAATTTATATATGTAGGAAAATGTGTTCTCAAAATCCACATGTAATGAGAAACTATTAAACACCATTAAACACATTAATTTATAGAATCCAGAGAAAATTAATTAAAAGTTTAAAAAAATCCTACAATAAGCAATAAAAATGTACATTATTGTCTTGAAAATGCATGACCTCCTACCGAAGAGGACACTGGTGCCTAATCTTCTGACCTATTTTTCTAGACAGGAGGAACATCTTCAGAATACTTAAAGTACATAAACTAATGTATGTATCACCAATATAATTCAGTAAAATGAAATATGACAATAGTTTATCAAGGTTTTGTCATGAGAAGAACAACAATTTGCAGCTGATAAAGACCCAGCAGAATAAAAGCCTGATTACAGTGTTGAATAATGCATATTGCCTATGGTACTAATTAACCTTGTACTCCAGTTAGATATTATAGAACAATAAGGCTAATTTGAATAGGGTCCAGCACTTTTCCCTATGGCTTATGGTTATCACCCTTTAGAAGACGAAAAATTTGATTTCACTAAATGAGAAAGATATATTTGTTATTGCTTTTTACATGAAATAATGATGAAATAAAATTATATTTCAATACCTGTATATTATAAAAAGAAATTATATGATATATATAATATTAAACATATATAAAATATGCAAGTATAAATTAATTTACAATGGTCTAATCAGTATAAATATATTATAAAATTTTAAAATGCATAATATTTTGGTATCAAATCAGCTAAAATATAATATCTAATAAATTCTTCTGAAATCAATAAATTCCTACAATTTATATCTTTCTACTCATGTAAGTAAAAATTTTCTTCTTTTCTTAAAATCATAAGACATAAAAAAGAGACAATGATATAAGGTATAAATATGTTATAATAAGATAAAACAAAATTTGTATATAGAATACTTTTCAAACATAAACCCATTAATTTGTTCAAAATATAATTGCCCACCTTGTAAAAAAATCACTATTGGGAGGACAATATTAAGAATGCCTGGGATGATATCTTCAACTGAAAAGCTTAATCTCTAACATTCCGATCATACTATGTAAACGAATCTATATTAGATGTAATTTTAAAATAAAAAATGCTATAAAAATTTGAAAACTATTTCAAAAATCTCTTGCAGAAACATGATTATAGAATAGTAAATTTTTTAGACTTTCAGGTGGTATGACACAGCTCTCTTACCTCCCTTGAAGAAATACTCAGATATGGCAAAGCACATTTAAAGAGGAGTTTTTTCTTTATCACATGCTTAAATGTAACAGCAGAAACTACTGGAATATTATTGAACAAAAACTGAATGTCTAGTAAAAAAATGACTTTACTACCTTTAATGACAAGTTTTTTCTTAGTTCATAGCTTTTAGTTTTAAACAATCTTAATGTCTACAAAATTCAATCTTAATAAGCTTTTTTTTTAGAATTATATTCTATGAGAAAAAAGTATCGAGTGCCTAAGTCTTGAAATTTATAATGAAAAGCACATTCTATGACAATATCACTGATATAATGATTACACATGTATTTTTTTAATTTATCATTTTATGATGTAAAAGGTTGGAGGCAAATAAATGCTTGTTAAACAGCTTATAAAACATAGAAACACATGGCCTCAGCTATGATTCCACTTCAATATTGAACAATTTGTTAGTCAGAATACATAAAACTTCTGTGTCTGTTAGTTTTTCTGTAAAACTTAAAAGTCATACCTGATTCATAATAGGGTTTGTGTGTGCAGAAGGTTTGTGACTCCATGTAATAAATGTACAATGCTAAAAGAGTATGAACAAAAAATATGCTCTGGAAGTGTTAAGCATGTTGTCGTTATTCTTTTTATTTATCCTCAGCAATACTCTTATCACTATTATCTCAAAGCAATAAGCAAAAGTATGAGTATGTTTTACAAAACTATCATACATACAATTAAATAGCAATGAATCAGTTAGCTTTTATAATACTACAACAGTATCTTTGTCTGTTTTTTTGGTTCTAAATTAACAGAACAAAGTATACTTCTTTAGAAGAAAGTGGCAAATGAAATAACAGTTTTCTCTCAAAGAATTAGAATTAACTTAGGTTCTTTCATAAGAGTAAAAGCATTTAAGTGAAGGGAATAAATTTGCAATTGAGAAAACTTATAACATGGGGAAAAATGGTAATAAAGGAAATAAGTGGAAGCAATCCAATCAATACAAGACCATAGTTAATTTTGAAAAGAATGATTAAGAATTAGGAAAAAAAATTGCATAACCTTGTTTTAAATTTTGTCTGGAAGTAGGGCCTCAGTTTTTCAAGGTCAAATGTTACTTCAGCAAGGAAAACTGTGTGCCAAATGTGTTTTAATTAACTATATGACCTAAAGTAGTCAAGATTTTTCTGAGTTTAGAAAGGTTATATTTGATTTATTAGTAGAGAAAAGGAAATGAAAAATACTAAAAAAAAATAAATAGTCTAAACAAGTTAGATTTCTTTGGAAAGAAAAGGAAAATCTAAGAACTAATGTATAGCACCATTATATTTGTCTTTCCTGTACCAAGATATGAATATTTTTGCAATCAGTGACTATAAATTTACTTTATAAAAATTGAATCCTTAAGAAGGATTCAAAAAAGTTTGTTATAATTAGAAACTAAATGGACAAGATAGAGAAAAGAAACATGTAGTTTCTACAACAACCAGGAGCATATTTTGTCCATTTCTTGCCCTCAGTATATGAAGTAGAAATATTTACAATTCAAAACAAACAAACAAACAAAAAAAAACCAGTATCCAGTATTTTGTATTAGCAATACAGCAAAAAAATTTCAAAAAATTCTGAAAGTACCATCCTTAAAATGATAAATAATATTTCCCAAGAAAATAGAAACAATAAGAGAGACAGAAAGACCAGCAATATTTTCCTCAAATTCTGATTTTTTTAGTAATAGGATCAAAGATGAATTATACTTAATATTAAGTGTTTGACTGTATATAGAAAAATTTGGATCATATCAAATGGCCACAAATTTCTCAAAGTAGTTGTATATTAGCAATTTATATATTTGTACCCAATTTAGCATATTTCTAGCAAAAGTAAGGTACGCAATCAAGTTATATAAAAAAAGTTTGTTTTAAGTTGTGATTCTTTAACATTTATAACCACAAATATATCTAAATTGAATTAATTCTCTTTACACCAGGGACCCTTTATTTATGATGTGGAGCATATGCTGTCCATAAAGATAACAGGAGCATGATTCAATTCAGGTGATAAAATTAAGTGACATTCAAACATAGTTTAATGAAGAACATACAATATAGTGTAAAGACTGACTTTGAACAAACACACCTGGGCTGATATGCCAATTTTCCACCTTCTAGTTATAGTTTGACTGATCTTAATATAATTAACCTCTTGGAGCTTTGGTTGCCCCAGGAAGGATGGCTCACCGAATTTTGTCATGTTTAAAAAGAGAAGTGAATAAAACATTTAACAGTGTAGACAGCAGGACTTTGCTTGTCAACCTTCATCTCCCTGCCTTACCATCTCATCTGACAACTCTGGAGTTCAGAATCTTAGGTCTTATTTCTTGGAACATACTGTTTCTAGGGTGTTATTGCTCTGTGTGCACCACTTGAAAGTCAAACAATTCCCTTTGGTCCACTACTGAATTTCCTAGAAACAAGGTTCGTTTCTCCTCATCATTAAATTCACCCCTTTCGAAGTTTAGATGAAAATTACTTAAGCTCTCTTGAGACCTGATCACAAGACTTTGACCAGTGTTTCCCTTGGTAATACAAGTTGGTTAAGACTTTCACCTCTATTAGATTTTTCCAAAACTCAGATTGGTTAGTCTATTCAGTTCTGCAATTCCTTCTTTCTTTAAAACCTAATCAAGATTTGTTGGTTATATGGTTTATGGACTCATCATTCCTATATCATGTATGTAATTAATTGCAATATGTCTACTTGAACCAGTTTACTTCTCCCAAATTGAGATAACATTTTTCAAATTTACACTCTTACAAATTTACACTCAGAAGCCTCCTTAACTTTTTAAAGGTTTTGGCAGGAGTAGGTGATCAGATGCTACCAGGCTAGACAGACGTGTTCCCATAGCCCCAGGGCGCTAGAAGCAAACTAACAAATATTAGCACAAAAAAAACATGAAAACAAAAGTAACAACAAAAAAATACTCGAGCACTTTGTCTAGGGTTATCTCCTTGAAATTTGCTTTTAGCTTTTAAAACTAACTAGCATGTACTGAGGATTTTCTTTGTGCCAAATACTAAACTTCATGAGACTCAAATCTTTAAAAACTAATCCAGATTTTGAAATTATAAACAATACTTTCATTGTGGGAGACAGTGGGAAAAAATTTTGCTATGGATTAGTTTCTAATGTTATGTACTGAGAGCAGTAACTTCTCAGGGTCTGGCAATAAAGCATGGCAGAAATCAAACTATAAAAATAAAATGCTCTCCTTGAGCATTATTTGGGGAAAACTGTTAACAGATGTTTTTCTTGTGTCCAGAATTGGGAAAAAAAAAAAAAGAGTTCTTATTTTGGATTTTATTATTTCATTTTCACCTGAATGGTGAAGTCCCCTTAAGTTTAAGTGCATTATCTACCGCTACCTGTGTGGGCCTGAACACTACATACCTAAGTCAGCTCTATTATTACTGTTTAAAAACAACTCCCTCACCACCTCCTCCCACCAACTGTGGGACTGTGTCAAAGAAAGCTACTGCTGTCACAAAACAACGAGTCCTCACTGTTGTGACATTTCATTTAACTGGGCAGTAACATGCTTGAAAAGCGACTGCTTAGTTCTAAGTAAAGTATGGAAGACAATCAAACCCAGTTAGACAAACCAGTGTTGACATATTAAATCATGCTTGAACCAACAGAGCAAACACAGACGACACACAAAACCTTCTAAAGAGAAGTTTAAATAAATAAATAATGTGGGTCAGTCTGGTTCTAAAAAAAAAAAGAAAAGAGGAAGCTTTTAGCATTAAAAAACTAAGTGAATATCAGGAAATCATTCACAGGAGCAAGCAATTATACCACTTCTGAATGAGGGGTATAAATCTACAGTTAGTGTGGGAAAGAAAAACATGAAGGAAACACTAGGAAATGTTGGTGACATCATATCACATTACTTTCCAATCCATAAAATGTAAAATAAAATTTTGTTAGCCCCATCCTTAATTTAAGAAATGCCCTAATGGAATCCTTTCAAAGCACTTTGAATTCACCAGAGGAAAAGCCCTTATGCATATGGAGTAGTGTATTATTATTCTCTTTCACAATCACACAGCAGGATTTTGAAGCATTCATTCTGCAATCCTGTTTCCCGCTAACAATTCCATCAAAGAAATGGAGTTACCCCTCAGTCAAATTATCAATTGCTCTAATTGTTACTTCCCTCAAACTGTGACTCTTCTTTCTTTCGTTTTCTTTTCTTTTTTTTAAAACTCTACCTGACAGCACTCAAATGACTGAGATATCTTCAATCTCAGAAAGATCAAGGCATATCAACAAATAACTAAGAGATGTTACAGATGAATCCCTCCTGGTCAGTCTTAAACTGCAAACAAAGCATTTAAACACCAAAGAGAAGCAAATGCTAGTGACTCACATCGAGGAGCAAAAGTGTAAGGGATATAAAAGCATTTTCATACAATGAACCTCAGTTTTGGTTTATAGATAGCTTAGAATTCATATTTTACTGTTACAACTAAATATATATTTTCCAGAAAGAACTATGTCAGGGTGAGTGGATCTATCCCTCCCCACATTATAATAATTGTCTTCTGAAATAACTTTTAATTTAATATAAAATCAATAGATTGTCCAGACTAGTTAAAATAGAACACCTACTTTTCTTTTTCCCTTGTGAATAGCATAACGTCGATAGGTAACTAAATCAATTAGATTGTTACCTACAAGTTAAGCTAAACTGCTTTTTAGTTGTATAGAGTTCTATGAAAGCATGCATATTAATGATTGAACAGATATTTCAAGGCTAACTCATACAGAATGTAGGTATGCATAAACAAGTTCATGCAGATAGAACATAAAACATTTGACATATTTATTATAACAGAAACATGGCCATAAATTGAATCTGTTCTTTTATTCAGGATTACCATTGATGCTATATGTGATCAGAAATTAAAAATCAATTATTGTGATTTTGTTTATACACTGCACAAAGTACAACACTAGACTGAAGAAAATGAATTTAAACATGCAATTCTAATTCTAAGTTTAAACATCTAAAAGGTCTAAGAAAATATTCCATTTGAAACTGAAATATTCCAGTTGCAAATATCTAGAAGTGTTAAGTAGAACAATGTTTTGTGTTTGGTTTTTTATCTTTTGTTTTAATGCAGGAAAATTACAAGAATTTTTTTTTTTTTTTTTAAGTTCTGCCAAGGGTAGTCCACAGGGAGAAGGAAACAGGAAGCTAATGCCACATGTGCTGCTAGCAGGGATCCCACTGCTCTTCAGTTGGGTATGGTACAGTCTGGAAACTGAGGACTTGGATGCTAATGCCTTAGGATTCCAGAATAAAATTCCATAGCCTTATGTGAAGTGGGGAGTCCTCCACAGAGCCTGAAACCTTAAATAATTATCACACCTTCATAAGACATTACATCAAATACTCTGCCCTTACATACAAAGAAAACCAGAGAGATTGTGTGTGTTTTACTTCTTGATAGGGGGTAAATCACAGTACTTAAAATCAAATCTGTGACTTTCCCTGGGTGAGCGCTTTGGGGTGCAAATTTATACTATCTGCCCAAAACTGCCACACCATAATCATATTACAATACTCTAAACTTTAGCAACACATTATGAGTTTGATATCTTCAACCTGAGAAAAGATCATCTGGGAAACTTTTGAGTAAATATTGATGGTGTGGCCAGTGCCTTATAAAGGAATCAGAATTTCTACTATATGCCCAGCAATAATATGGTTTAAAACAATTGCATTGCAATGTAAATATTTTGAACAGTTGAATGAGATAAATGTGGGACTCAATGTTACCTCATCAGTAAGAGGAAATGCAAATTCCTGCAGTTCAAGAAAAACACAAGCATCTCAAGAATCCACAGGTATTTCATAAAATGGAGAGACTTGGACATAAGTGACACTTTTACTTTTTTCACTTTTGTGGTTTGATTTTTCCCTACTCTACTAATAATGTTAATCTATACTAATAATGGGAGAAAATGATAGTAAATCCATCATTGTTAAGATGCCATTAGCAGAAATTTTTGAAAAAGAAAATAATATCATTAGATGCAATAATTTTCAAAAGCGATATAATTAGATCTATATCAGAAAACCTTTAAAACTTTTCAGGAACATATGGAAGAGAAGATAAATACATTATATGGAACAACAGTTTTGAAACATAGTGTAATATTTTTATATAGTCAAAGGGGTTAGAAAAGTTAAACTTCTGTTACTGTTCTTATGTTGGTAACAATTCATCTGTATCTTGGTTTCCTAAACTGCAAGATGAGAGCCTTCATGTCAAGTGCCTGCAAAAACAATACTTCCCTAAGCTAAATGTATATCAAAAAGTACTAAAGATTCATTTTAAAATACAGATTTTGACTTGGTTTTTCACTTGAGGTGCTGCGTTTCTAAAATGTTATAAGCACACTGAATCTGCTAATGCATGTACACCCCTGAAGTAAGTAATCTTGATATATATTTCCTGGCAGACTTTGTAGAAGTATATTGTAATATTTAATATTTCAATATTAAGAAAGTTGAGATCAATCTGCTTTTGCTGTGTATCTATCAAGTAGAAGAGTAAAATTTGAACTCAGGTCTAAATCACCTCAAAGCTAGGTATCCTGAATTTACCGCACACAAAAATCTTTCGGTGGTTTCACAGATCAATATTGTTATGGGGGGGGGTGGGAATAGGGAAACTCCCGTTTAATTTAATTATTTTTTTAATGGGTTTTTCTGCCTGCAAGCAGCAGTTGCTCAGATGTTAAACCTTAAGGACCAGAATAGACAAGAGGTTTATTTTCAGATACAGGAAAAACAAACTGAAAGAGTTTACACCCTTACACGTGTTTTAAACAGAATAGAGACCCATTTTTGTTCTTCAAGGAGCTTCTTGGGGTTTACCTCAGTCTTAGGGCATTTCTGGTTGAAAACGCCAGGCTGTGTCCTTGACTCCCTGATACTGTTGCTCTAGTTGGCACCAGATGAATCCAACCAGTACAGGTGGGGCTCAGGCGGGTCTCCCGGAGGCAGGCTTGTCCGAGAGTGTCACCGTGGCTCCCCACTTCACCAGGGTCACCTCTCCTCCGCCTTCACTCAGCTCTTGATCCTCAGGAGCCGAGTGCTGGGGAGGTGAGGAAACTCCAGAGAACTCAGCTCCTGGGTCCTTTTCCTGAGGCCCAAAACCTCCTTGACTGATGCTAATCTCCAGGCTGTCACTCTCACTCCACTCTCCACACTCCTCTCCAAAATTGTATATTTGTCACATTCTACCTTTCCTTTTATCCTTTTTCTTGCTCCCCATGTACAATCACCCCTTTAGTGTCCATACCTCCCTTACCCCTCTGGGCCTACTTTGGGAGTCCCCAACTCAAAACCCCACATTACATAATCTAAAGTCTGCCCAGGTAATCACTTTACTGTAAAGCAAACAAACAAACAAACAAAAAACTGGCCTCAGGCTAGTCTTAGTCACTGTCTTTTAAATGCAAATAACAGCAATGCCCACATTCCTTTCTTAATAAAATAAACTGGTTTCAATTTTGGGTCCCGGCTTCAATATTAGTACTTGACATCTACTTAATTATTTCATGAGTATGAAAGTGTTGAGCAATTCTTTTTCCTAATATTTATAATTATTTGTCTTAGTTTGTTCATCTTAAGAATCTGAGAGCATAATTAAAATAATTAAAATTTAATTTTAACAACTAAAATTGAAATAAAAACTAAATAAGACAATGAAAATAAAAAGAATCTGAGAACAGAAACTGAAGTTTGCTGACTCATGATCAGTGTTCCAGCATTGTTCCTCTGTACATGCATCTTTTCCCATGAGTGCTATACTGATTTATATTATCAGATTTAGAAAGTCCTTTAAGAAGAGATGTAAACAAAAAAGCAAAAAGAAAGAAAAAGAAAAGAGACTATGTCTGGTTCCCTAGCACATTTTAATATAATGGTTTTTAAATCAGTTCTGAATATAACAATTAAAATGTGGTTTTTGAAAGATCTTTATCATTAAACATTTTTCTACAATTAATCTTTCTAATTAATTTAATAAAAAGAATCTATCCAATGCATCTTAGGTTAATAATGTTTGTTATCAAGAGGTGTTTTGTACAAAATGAGCCACTTGAACATAAAATATAATCATTAATTCTCCATTCATGCGATATCATGATGGAACTCAATTTCATTAATATCAAAACTCACTTATACATTAAAAATATGCAAAGTGTCATCATCATAATAAAATATACTAAAAACCGATCCATAAATTTATAAAATAATTTACCGGCACTATAAATATGTATCATAGCATTTATTAGAGAATTCTAAACTGATCTATGTTATATAGATGCATATATGTGTGTGTATATATACATCTGTGTATATATATCTATATATAGATATAGATATATATGAGAGAGACAGAATGACTCAAGACTGTCATGAATATCCAGTTTCTTTTTGAATGAGAATGTTGGAATGCAAATCAAGATTAAAAGTTATCTTAGAGGGATTGTGGAGTATTTTATTCCTAGGTTTCCTTCCTGATATTGTCAATTTCAACTATTTATTTGTAGCAGAAACTTCACAAATGTTATGTTTGGACTAATGAAACATTAACTTCTTTAAAAAAAAAGTTCTTCACTGAAAACTGCTGTCAGGCTCTCCTCCAGAACTTTTGTGTGACTTTTTAAAATCCACATCTATGTTAATGATTGTTTTTTCAAAAGAACATTTCCTACTGTCCTATGTAAAATTGCACATTAGCACGACCATTAACAACTTCCATCAATTATAATCACATGTTTATATCCTTATGTGTCTGCCTGCCCTTCCAGGACATAGGAATTAGATAGAAAATAGTACAATAATAACTTTAAAAATGAGTGACCGTATAACCAGTTTTGATCACCCAATAAATACAAGTATAGGATTATCCTTTGATATATGATATTGTGCTCAACAAAATACACATTTAGTTTGAGATAACAAGAGAATTTTCTAACCTGAAGTTACCTTGCAATTTACAAGAGGCAGACCTACATAGTCCTCTAAATATATTTTATTTGTAAATATACAAAACAGAGTAGGGTATGAAAGAATGGAGGGGATACATGAGGGAGGGAGGTGGGGGAGGTATACCAAAAAACATTTACTGAGGTTGTGATTTAAAGTATATATATCACACACAAAATAACTTATCTTCAGTAAGTAAAATGTGCTAGACTCTACTGTTACGTGTCCTTCATATAATGTCTCATATGATTGTTCTGAGGCAGTTGGAAATGAGGAAATCAGGGAAGAGATCCAATTACTTGCACGGGGATATAAAACTTATAAATAAAAGAGGGAGAATTTGAATCTAGGCATTCTGTTTTATAACCTTTGTGCATAAACCACCATTAGCTGTCTCTAGGAGGCAGCAGATTTTCCACTATATTGAAGTTAAATTTGTCACATTTCAAAATGTACATCTTTGTTTTGCAGAATTTTAAGAAAATACTCACTTTTGCAAATGTAACCAGTCTATAAACACAGATTTAGCAGCATATATATTTATTGGAGAAGTGATTTTGACCTAGGGCATACTTGGCCATGTATGGAAACATTTTTAACTATCAAAATAAGGACTAACATGCTCTAGTGCATTTACAGGCTTGAAGGTCAAGGGCGCTACTTACATATCCTGCTACAAATGCAAATACCTTTTTCCCCTCCCCCAACAAAAAAGTATCTGATCCAAAAATTGATAGTGTTGATGTTTAAGGGGAAAAAAAAGTTCAGAGTAAACAGAACTAATTCAAAACTATTCAAGGGAGGAAATTAAACAAACATAAAAATCTATTGCATTATTCTCTTGTGCATTAGCTGCAAATGGACAAAATAACTCAATGGTCCTAGCAGAGATACTCAGCAGCAGAACAGATAGGCAGACACACTACACACTACACACACACACACACACACATGCACACACAAACATGCACACACTGTTCACTATTGGTACTTCTCATAATGGCTACTCTGTTAAAATTGTGAAATAAAATTAGATTTCTTTGTTGCATAAAAGAGCATACTAAATAGAACCAAAAGTGCAAACCCTTTGATGTTTTTTGGTAATACACCTAATTAAAAATAACTAGGCTCTCCAATGCATAATTACATGAACACCTAATACACTATACTTCCAGTCAATTTTGTTTCAAACATAAATATGCAACAGAAGTATGAATGATCGACATACTACTCCCTGCAGTATCTGTAACTGTTTCTGAATCAAGGCTCTTTCTTGAGGTTAGTATTTTCACTACATTTTCCTTGCTGTGCAATCATCTCCCAGCTGGACAATTAATAAGTGCTTTTTCTCTACAGCCCTTGGCGTGTGACCCCCCCCTACCCTGTATTTTAGCATGCACTATATACCTTCTTTGCTCTGACTGGTTTTGGCAGTGACCCACAATCTAAATCTCTTTCCTCCATTTGATATAAGTGAAACTATAATTATCTAGGGGTAATTTCAAATTACTACTTCATTCCACTAGCAACTCTGATGAAGATTAGTGGTCTTGCCTTGCATCTGAGTAAGTCAGCAACATAATCACAAGAGAACTCAGCAGGCAACATTTGATTCATGTGAACTCAATTACTTCTGTCAAACACATTCACTTCAATAAAAAGCAGAAACTTTCAAAATGTGTTTTTGCTAACAATTTTGCACTCAAAAATTTTTCTTATGACTCTTAAGGGAGAAAAATAGCATGAATTTCATCAGAAATAATAATAAATATCAAGTAGGGAAACATACGTGTATAAATGGATTTAATATATTATTAGTCCCTGAAAATAAAGAACATTTCAAGGAAATAAATTTTATACTTACAGCAGTCAATTATAGAAAATTAAGGTATATAAGTAAAGCACAGAGAAACAAATGCAATTTTTAATACAACAGTGACCAGGGTTTTAGGTTACCTAGTTAAAACCACATTATTAAAGATTGTAGCCAATCTTTCTTAAAGGAAATTAGATGACAGATCACAGACTGCTAAACAGACAGAGATATCTGAATTACTTCTTAGTTGCCTTCTGGGCTGAAGCCATATGTTAGTGAGCTGTCTAGCCTTCTTAATCCTTCAGGTTCCATGCCTCAAAGCCTTTGGGTCAATTCATCTTACCTTACACATATATTAAGTCACATGAGCATCATCTGACAGCAAGAACCTAGTCACCAGCAAATATTAGCATATGATAGTCATTGCAAATTTCCTCAAATTTCAACCTTTTTAATGTCTTTAATTAAATTCTAACATTCTGATTATGAAAATCTGAGCAATTAAATGTAAATATCTAGTAGTAGCTAATAAGGCTGTTTTGGGAAGACATTTCAGTATGTAATGTTTTGAAAGCACAAAAATGGTTAAGATTGCCTCAACAACTGAATATATCATATGTCAATCACATATGATTTAATATATGGCACTTGAAATTTTGGCCTATGAACCTTAGGATTAGGAATTAATTTTAAAGATAGAGTTGAACATTTTGTCACATAGTAGATTTGAGACTAATTTAAAAACAGTATTCCTTCATCCTTTCTCAAGTCAACTTCTTCCTCAATTCATTTTCTCTAACTCTTTTCTTTTGGCTTGGTTTCTTGTTCTTCAAGTTAGTATTACTCCATCAAGGAGTATGTATGTAGTCCAATGGGAGGATAAGCGTCATTAATTCCGTAACAAATTTAGAAATAGTTCTAAGACAGTAAGTCTAAAAAGTTTTAGGAGGAAAGGATATATGAGTAAATGATCGAGAAACTAACCTAATCTTGACAGGAAGGGACAGCTTTCCTGGGGATAGGATGTTGCTGTGCAGGTCTGAAGGGTTAATAAAGTTAACCAGGCATAAAAGTAGTAGGAAAGGTTACAGGGGAAGGAATTGTAGATAACAATGATGGAATCAAAAAAATTGTCTCTGAAACATGGAAAGAACGTGTGCTGCTAATGCTGAAAGTGGCCGGTGTCTAGAGAGAGGAAAAGCATAAATTGAGGTATATCTGGAGACACAACATGGATGAAATCACAGAGAATTTTAGGCTTCTCCAGTAACTTTGCTTTAAAGGAAATCACTGAAGTGTTTAAAGTGTGTGTGTGTTTGTGGGAAGAGTGGAAAAGGAAGAATAGATGTATAAATCAACAAGATTTGCATTTTTATGGATGTAATACAATCACATGACTCCAAAATCAAAGCTGTGCATAAAGTTATACATTGCATTTGAAAATAAAGCTCGAATAAGATCGGCCTACAGTCTGGAACAGAAGAAAGACAAAGAAGTGGAAGATTTAAAGTGATAGTTCACTGATGGTGACTATGAACATTTTGAGATTGATTGAAACCAGCTAGTGACTAGAAAGGAGGTATAAAGAATATTTCTTAAATTTCTCATCTGTCAAGAAAAATTCTAAACCATCAACCTTCACTTAAAAGCTTTGGAAAAAACACATTAAAATGGTAGGATGAATTCAAGTCATGGAGGAATTTTAAATGAGAAACTCAAGTATATATTGACATTTGCATGTGCATGTTATATAGAGGTAAAAAAAAAAATGCCTGGGAAGCATATGTAATGCTGTAATCTTCCCCAAGAAATGACAAATATTTGTTTTTTCCATTTAATGAATTAGTCATTAAATGATTAAAGTTGTTTATAAAATGAACACTTGTTATTTCTAGTGCAGGAATTTCATTTATATTCCAGTTGTCTATTTGGAAAAATAAAACAAAAAACAAAAAGCAAGTGGCACTGTCATATATACCACATGATCTAGAATACTATCCAGGGCTACATAGTCCACAGCATTTAAAACCTCACACTGTTCCACAACCAAGATGGAATAGTAATGCGCTAATAAAGACAAACAACAATTTAATGAAATTTATCCACTGAAGACTCCCAAGTGCATCTCATACTCCCTCCTTTATTCTTCAACAATAGAGAAAGATATGAGAAGGAAAATGGACGATATTATTTAAGCCAATATTATAAATGTTCTGTAACAACTTCTATTCTCCCCCAATATTTTTTCATGAATAACACTCACAGAATGTTTTTATCTCAGAAATAATAACAAAATGTATCACTATGAATCTGGATGAAGACAAAGGTCACAAAGTGATCAGTTATCATTCTCTTAAAAGATGCAACCAAATTATCAAAGTGTTTTTTAAAAACATAACAAATTATAAATAATTCATAAGATTTACATTGTAAATATCATAGAGAAAAACTTAAATGCATTCAAAAGACTATATATAACTCCTGCTTCTGATTCAATAATTACATCTATCTTCACCTTACATTAGGAGACGGTTCAAAAACAAAATAAGATAGCGTTAATGCTTTTAGTCCAATCTTTAATAAAATGACTCATTTTCTCTGTCAAAACTAAAAGGAATCTCAAAATGTAATTTTTATTTAAGGAGTTAAAAACTGGTAAAAACAAATCATATACTTAATTGTAGATGGTGTTACAGAGCTTCAAAACATGAAATGAAGCTGAAAAAGGACATTTAAACAAAATACAATGTATCTCTACCAGAAAGAAATATGCAAAGTCACATTTGTTTACAAGTCATTTTCTCATTTTGTGTCTAATCTATCATCAATCTAGAGTCAAATCTGCACAAACTTGGATAAATTTGATTTACATTAGGCAATATATTTGGGAAAAAACAATATGTTCTTAAAGCTACCTGGCAAATTCAGAGAATTTCATGCATTTGATTTTCTTTTCAGTTAATTCACACAGTATCTCTTATTACCTAGTGTCCACACTCAATGGTGAAAGTAAGTTCAAGTTCACAGTGAATAATACAATTTTTAAAGGGAAAAGTACTTTCTTTCTCATAAACTGTTCTTCCATTCAACATAAAGTCGATCCTATCCTAAAATACCCACTGACAAATATCCAAGTTTAAAATGACAACTCACCACATGAGGATAAAATGAGGACATTTTCAAATGAGGAGGGAAGCATGCATGATCAAGGTTCAATTTAAAATAAAAATTAAGAAATCTCTGTATATATAAAATAAATTATTAGTAAAAAATAAAAACTAATAGAAATTAAAACAAGAAAAAAAAAAACAATGCAAATTGCTTTGAAATGACCATTTTGTATTGACTCCATTTCCGAACAGATATTTTCTCAGGCACTACTTACTATGTGTTTAAAATTGACCTGTAAATTTTAAAAAGAAAGCATGTACTAGTAATTATATTTAAACCGCACAGTAAACTAAGTCTTGTCAACTTACAAATATTTTCTTATAGCATTCTTATGGTTGAACTTATTTCTGATGAATTCTTAAAGGGAAATGAAAAACAAGCCATAACAAACTTCTTCTAAGATTTGCACTTGAATTTTATATAGCAAGTAAAGAGTAGAAAACAACTTTGTGGCTATAAAACATCAACATAATATCAAACAAAAAGCACATAAGGTTATGTACTAAGAAACTAATTTCTTGGTTTGGTCTATTCAAATATAAAACTTCTTAAATCCTAAAGAATATAAAATATTATACTGCAAGTAAGACACTGAGTATTAATTATGTATACTCAATAACAATTACATTAAATCTTTTCATCGTTGCCAGAAAATTTTAAATTCTGGGAAGAGAGAAATCAAACTTGAAGAGAAATAATCTCCATAAATTAGCAAACTAAAAGGTCATTTGCTCATCATCATTGGAGAAAATGCATATACATGATCTAACTGAAGCAGATAGCCCCAGCAGATGTGGAGGCAAACCCTTACCTTGACAGGTGCCATTTTTCTCTTCATATCCTGCCTTGCACATGCATTTCCCGATGGGCACCAGCCACTCCCCTTCAGCGCTGCAGTGCATTTTGGGTGGTTCATCTGTCACAGAATGGTTGACACAGGAGCCGGACACTTCGAGCAATTGCGAAGAATCAGCTCCAGTGATTGTGTCAGGGAAGATAGCCAAGTGTCGTACCACAGAGGGGCATTTTTTGTAGTACACACGCACAGAAACCAAAGCAATGCACGCACCCACATCTTGAAAAGCAAGATAAAATCCCTTTTTTCTGAGAGGTCCAACATCTCTGACCTCTGTATTCAGTTTCATGACACGGTCACCGAGATCAAGTTCTGTAAAGCTTTCATCGGCAGCAATGGTGTCAATTTTGATGTACTGATTTTCCTTTATATTTCTCCCATTCTCATCATCTGACTCAAAGTAATACATGTTAAAAGTTTCCTTACAGGTCCCCAGTCCTCCAGGAAGGCTATTGCAATCCCGCAGAGTAAACTTAAGTTCTATGAAAATTCTGGAAGCACCTTCATTGGAGATCCAACTGGTCAAAAGCCAGTTATTCTGATTCTGTTCCATAACTTTGCATACTTGGTATGTGTGGATAGGGGCATAATTCTCATCAACTTCACCAATCTCTTCCCACTGTATAATATGAAACAAAAAGATTTAAAAATTAGCAGAATAGAAATAGAAAATGACCAGCAAAATTACTCAAAGAAAAAGAAATCAGATATAGTAATTTCTGTAGTTTTGATATATACAGTTTTGAAGAAACTATGTTAGAAAAATTAAAAACTGTCTTTTTCTTTTTAAATTAATCAACTAAATCAGGTGAACACTGATAGCTGACATCTTTGAGAAGGAAAAATATGTATTTAAGAATAAAAATAAAGCTCAGTGCATATGCATTTAAGATGGAATAGTGAAGATATGTACTTTTGGAAGAAAGTTAAATATACAAGTTAAGAGTGGATAGCATTTCAAAAAAAATAAGTCTTTCTTAAAGACAATGAGAATGAGGGGAAAAGGCAGTAAATATAAGGAAAAGTGGAAGAAAATATAACATTAATTCACACTTATTTAGTAACAAGTAACAGATCAGTATAATAAAACTCAAAAGAAATTCATTAATTTAATATTAATAGTAGATCTTTATTATTTGAACTAATCTCTTCAGAAATCATTTGCAAACTGGAGAGCTAAATGTTTAATTCACAGATGTATCCACACATATACGTCTAAACTTAGATATAAAATAGAGACAAAAATTATAAATTAATAATGTAGAGAGTCTTACCAATTTGAATCATGACTTCTTGGGGATCTTACAATGTACTGTTTGATTCAACATATTATTTTTCACATAATGGCCTAAGGCTCCTGAATATATACAGGGTATGATAAAAATTACTTATCATTTGTATAACTTCCAAAAGACTATTTGGGTGAAGAAGAGATTTGAATCTATCTTTCTTGATAGAACATTCCATTTTTGATGATCTTAGAACACCATAATCATTTTCTGGACAGTATAGAACCAAATTTTATTCTTCAGGAAGATGTTAAGAAAATTAATAAATTTCTTAATGCTGTATAGAATCCATGCATACAAAATTATAAGTATTTTTGTTTTAAATATTTTTAGCTGGCTCTAAAAAACATAGCAACGAGACTATACATATATTTGACAAACCCAGAATATAACTTCAAACATCTAGTATTAGAGATAAAAACTAAATAGGACCTCATTTCTTTAGACATGAATTAAATAGAGCATTATTTCTTGATTCTGCTCAACAAAGATGTGAAAAATGTGGAGTCACAAGGGATGCACATAAATTAAATCATATACCTCAGATGGGTTATTTCAAAATTCTAGCCGTCATCAGACAAAGGTCAGTAAAAAGTGCTAATGAGAGGAAACTGCTAAGTTCTTTAAGCTCACAAGAGAGAGACATCAAGATTTTATCTTGTCTAACAATTTTCACAGTACAGTTTTATATGAATACATCCTTCTTTCATTTAATCTCACTTTTGTCCTTTCTCAAAATGTATATAAATTCTACTTCATGTCTGGTTTTCTAAACCAGCTCTTATTTCAGCATTCTGTCATTAAGCTACCTACATTTTATTTCAGAAGCAATCCAAATATCAGTCTCCTTATTATAAATGGTTCCTGAATGTCATGATTAATATTTCATGCAGAAAAGAACCTCAAGTAACCAAATGAAAACAATAAAGAATGATAAGCTTACTGTAAAACTATTAAATATATATTATTTAAATTAATAAAGTGGAAAAGAGAATCAAAAAGTTCTTTAAAAAATAAAATCAAAATACTACATTATCCCTGTTTTCAATTTCTTTTATATAGTCTTCTAATACAGACTCAAACATTTCAAATCCTGGATCTTAAATCATTTATAGAAGACCTATTTCTACATTATATATTCCAAAAGACCACATCAGCAAGTAAAAGGAATTGGAATAGCAGCCTCTTCCAAGATTATAAAGCAAGCGATTCAGTCTTTGTACATAGTTCAATGTACCACAAATAATATTAAAACTGCAAACCAAGCAGCAATTGACAAGACAGCTTAATAGTCACTGCTTCAGGTAATAATTTCAAAGTATGTTCATAGGCAACTTGCTTCTCTGAATATTCTCAATTAAGAAGTGAAAAAGTGTAATTTCTTTGATACTAGAAATTATTATAGTGGGGTTTCATTTATTTTTCCTTTCAAGTGTCCAAAATAGGAATGAAAGCTCACATATTTTTTTTAAATGGATGAATAGATAGCTTTTAATTTAAATAAGTATGGCCATTGGTGTTTTGGAAAATCACATAGGTAATGAAGATAAATTTCCCATAAATATCTACTTCTACTTAGACAAAAATATTTCATTTATTCAGATTGACTAGCTGAAATAGAACTTTTGATTCCTCCAAGTTTTCATTCCTTTTTATCAATAGAATATTTTGCTGTCCAACTTGCTGCATAACTCAGCAAAAGTTATACCTATGAAAGAGAAACAGGAGGACTAAGAGAAATAACACTCAACCCAAACTAGAATGTTCCCTTATATTTCATTCCCAAATATACATAGGAATCAAGTGAACAGTTCATAGTAACTTTTCAAGTTATAAGGGTGTATCTATTGCCTAAATCCATTTTCAATGTTTTTTATTTATCTTTTTTCAACATGTAAATTAATATATTGAGGTTAAAGCATATTGCTAATAAACTTGTTGAAGCAGGCTGAATATAGGTATTTTATTAGTGTTATACAGAAAAATGACCACCAATCTGACCACCAGTTTTAATCCTGGCTCTTATAATATCTTAGTGCATAAATTGAGAACCAACTACTGACAAGTTGGTGAAAGCAGAAACTCGAACCCAATCATGTAATAGCCAATATAAAACAGAAAGGTTAAATTTAAAAATAAAGTAACTGAAAACCAAATCAAAGTAACAAATTTTTCAAGCTCACAATGGGAATCTATAACCATCTGGGAAATCCTCTGCCTGATCAACCTCTATCTTCTTGTCACTATGTCAGTTTTCTGTCCCCAGCATGTGAATTTGCATGTGAGTTTCAAAATTTAGTGCATTGGTTATTACCTCACTCTGTTGAAACTATGTCATAAGACATAGTCATTGAAAAGTACTTCTTTCATTCTCTAGAAATCCTAATATGCTGAGACACAGATATAATAGTAGAGACATGATTATCTTATTCTCTACTTTATATGAGTCTCAACATATAAGATACAGTGGGCACCTGGTAAAACTCAACAATGAATTAATTGATATGATGACTAATACAGCACTCTTTAAAGATGCACTAGTTTGAAATGATTCAAACTTGAAAAATGATTATGATTTATCATTTGTTAATTCTAATAATACATTTATTCATTATGCATTTATTTAACATACTTTGATATTCTAATAATTCATGCAACTATTATCAGTTAATCTTGTATATTAACCTGCAGGACTATTTTTATCAGTGCTATATTTTTCCAACTAAAACTTGCAGCTTATTTTAGACATATGATTTTTGAACATATGTTCTAAAATATCAAAATATTTTTTAATTCACTAGTCTTCTACATCATTCATCCTGGACAGATCAAAGATCCAGGATATGGCATATCAGTTAATGGCATTATACTTAACTTTATATTTCAGTGACATAATATTAGTAACATCTTTACGATTTCTTTAGTACAGTATTATAAAAATAGGAATTAAATGCTTGCACTTTAAGGAACCAAAGCATAATAATTTAATAAAACCTTATTTAAATATAATAAGTATTTGAATGCTTTTTGAATAATCCATTATCCTTTAATATAATATATTTTATACAATGCCTTTAAAATGCCGCCAAGATAAATTCTAATTTCCCCATTTTATTCAAAATGATTTAGATGTCACTTATGATTTCTGTGTGTGTGCTGTATGCTTGCTAACTTCCTGAAGACATACTTATCTCAAATTATTCACTGCTGTTTTTAAAAGACTGTTGCACCAAATGTATCTGATAAGTAGTTTGATTATTTGTTCAAATTTGCAAATAAAACACTTTATTTTAATCAGTGTCTGACGTATTCCAATTGCTATCTTATAAAATGTTTACTGAAGGTCTAGAATTTCTAGAAGCTTTTTGCTATTCAAAAATCAAGTGAAATACAGTGTAAAAAATCTGAAATCTAAAACACCAAAGTTGTTTTGTTTTTCTGTTGATTAGTTTTATTTTATTCTTGATAATATGTCTAGTTTCATTATTTCATGTACTTTTCTTGTATTTTTACACTGATTATAATTACCTAAAATATACTCAAATAAGAATCAGAATTCATTATTCCCTATTCCCTATATGTAAGTCATATGGTACTTACTAATGCCTACATCATATCATCATGTATTTTCTCCTTGTTAGATGTACATTTGAGTTCATTTGTCTCTTTGCAAATGAAGTTTACTGTCATCTGAAAGAACTGGACTGGAACATTAAGAGTATATGACTTAGGACCATTATTATGACAGAAAAAGTAAGGAACCCGTCTATTTGGGATAAATCTATTATCATATTTATGTATAATCTTTGATATATTATCAGGTGGGCATCTTTCTTTACTAGGAAAAAATACTGTAAGACCAGTAAATATTGGGTACAAGCATGAGCTCTTAGTCTACCTACATGACTACCAAAATGCTTAGACAACAAGAATCCATGGGAAGAGCAAATGTATTTTTGGATCATAAAACTTCACAAGACATTTTGTTGCAACTCAAAAGGGATTCCAGAATTATGAAGACCTCAACACTAATTAAGTATAATTCAGTAAAAATAGTTCAGAGCTACAGCAAATCAAGACATATTTCAGAAGATTAATTTTCTTATTACATACAGTGTGGAAGACACAGCTATATACATCACAACCATATCATTTTGCAGATGAGTAAATTGATACCCAGACTGATTAACACATGAATGGAAGCCAACTTAATATCAAAGATAGGATGTATATTAATCTGCTTTCTCCTTGTTAATGGTTAAAACATAAAACATAATGGAACATGATGTGATGTCATTTTAACCATCAAGAGTTTTTTTTTATTATACAATGATTAGATATTTATATTTTGAAAAGATAAAATGCAGACCTTTGTGCTGTATTTTACAGCCAGCTTTCCTTGATGAACTCACTGACTTTTCTAGTCACACAAAATCCATTGAACAACAGAATCTTGATTTTTATGCACAACCGCAAGGACAAAATAGTTTGAAAACAATAAAATATGTAATGTAGCTTATTTCAGAAATTCAATCTCTCCAATGAACCTATTTTGTTTTGTAAAATATATATGACAAAGTATAACAACTTTCAGCACAAATCATTTGAGTCAACAATTCTGTTCCATTTTCTCAATAATAATATATTAGTGGGGAAAAAGATTGCATCAAATAGGAGTTTGAGTTGTTTAAAACATCTTAAAATTCATGAGTGCAGCAATATTGCTAAAAATGACTCAATTAATTTTCTATGTATGGAGTAAAACTGAAGTCGATTATTTTATTATCCACAGAATAGTACAAATATTTATGGGCTCATGTAAAACTTGTAATAAAAATAAAATTACTTAAGAGAAGCGGAATTTAAAACTTTCAAGCTTATATTCATGTACTCAGCAAAAAACCATGAAAAATTGAGCATCAACATACAACACTAAATACGAATGGTGATAAGAAGAGTATTTTTCATGGAAAACAATTCATAGCTTTCTCCTCTTTAATATTGCTGTCAATAAATATATACAATGGGAAAAATGAATTCTTCATTCTTCATTTATTCTTTAATATTTCCCAATTGCAGAGTAATAAACTGAACGAGAAAAAGTCAAAAGTGTTGAAACAAACAAAATATACACAATTAAAGGTTATGATTTTCATGACCACTTATATATTTGTTGTTATCCCACTTTTAAGAATATAGGAAAAAAATAAAAATATATGAAATAATTTCACATTGCATACAATGTGAAAAATGTGCCATATACTTCAAGTTTTGTAATCTTTTATCCTTGAAAATGTACTTAGGAAAACAATTTCAAACTTATTCAATGGTGAATAATGCTTTTAAAAGGTTAGAATGAGCTAAGTGAACAGGGATGCCTAAACAAATTAATAAACTGAACTGAATTCTCAAAATATCTCTTTAGCATTTTATCAAAAAGCAGTCTTATTAAATACACACTATCTAGTTTTTTTGATGATTTTTTGCAATAAGTCATAATTTTAAAAGAAGCAGCTAAAACAGATGTATAAAATACTGATTTAGTTTCATTTACACTGTGTATTGAAATACCTCTGTGCTTAAACTATTCTATTCCTGTATATTTTCTATCACATGATACCAAATCTAATATTTGATTAACATGTAAAGCTATAGTAATACAAAGCATCTTGTTCATTACTACAAAAGTTCGCACAGTGTGTGAATTTAAATTTCTCTAAATAGATGACATGATCTCAGTTATCTACCTGACTTTAGCTGTAGTACACACATAAATGGAGATTTCAACATCTAAGAAGATATATACTTCTGCTTATGCATTTGGGACTTCACAGTGGACACACACAGGCACACACACATATAATATGAGAATTCTTTCAAGAAAGTAATTGTGAAAAATGGACCTCCAGAGTTATTTAAATCTTTATATACTCAGTAATACTAAAAACTTTAAAATGACATTGCTGCTCTCTTTAATAAAAATTTGATTCTATTACAGATATCTACAAATTCTGCAGGGAGGTTTTTTTTTTTTTTTTTTTCCAAAGCAAAATGAGTTTCAGTAAATGAGAAAGAAATGCTATTTGGGATTAAATTTTATGACAATAACTTAATACCCTTGCTATTCTAGCAAAACAAAAAAGGGGAGCTGACTCAGTAAACTATTTTGAATTCTGAATATGTAACTGATCTACCAAATATATCACAAAATATAATTTTGTGTGTATTTCTGGCCTTTATTCTGTCTTCATATCTCAATAGATGACATTACACACATGGTGTAAACCTTGACAACAGCACTTACAAAATCAATCATAATTCCATATTTCACATTAATCCTGTTCTTTTAATCAGTGGCCATTTAAAGTGAATTCTCATGTCATTTTTATTTGGAAATAATCACATAAAGACTTTGAGGTTAAGTTTAAATGATTATATTGCCATAATATAGACACAAGTTCACTCCTTTACATGCACTGTCATATCAGTAAAATTTTGTAAAAAATGGAACCATCTGTAGCACTTTTTGTGTGTTCAGTGAGAAGCTGGAACATCCACAAAGAACAGCTTTATTTTTTTCAGGATCTAGGTTCCTTTCTCTTTGAATGTAAGTGAAGGATCAAATACTCACGGGACCATTGCAAATTTCTCTCTGCATTTTCTCAGTGTCAGGCAAAAATAAATTGATCTCAACAACAACAACAACATAGTTCTATGAATAGAAGTACACATTTTTCATGTAAACATACCATGGAAAATTAAAATGTATAGTGATCACTCAAAAATGACAATCCAATTCTTTCTCACAGGTTAGATTAATAGTTTGATGCAAATTCAATTTTCACTACATTAGAGTATAAAATTGCAAATAAGACATGGTATTCAAAGACAGATTGTGTAATACATAATATTTTTTATCAACTAAATCTAAATATTTTATCATACTTCATTAAAATTTTTTGAGAATTACTATAAAATGTTTTTTCTAAAAATTCTAAGAAAATATAAAATCATTGCATCAGTAATAGAATAGCAATAGTAGGGAAAAGCAAGTTTATATTTATTTTCTCATTTTAGACCTTCTTCCTACTTCCTTTCCTATGCTGCCCACTAATAATTTTGAGGCCTTACATAGGTCATAATTGTTTAGTCACAACTGGGAATAATTCAACTAATTTGAAGTGTGATTTTTACTGTAAAATCAAACCAAGTTATTATTGCATTTTTCTCTGATTACCAACATAACACCTTTCACCTACATATTATAATAGGACATGTAAGTAGAATAAATGAAAATAATTATGTTAGTGATGGGATACAAACAGAATTTTTTAATCTAATGAATCTTATATATTGCTATCTCAAACATAATTCTTGTTATGATGAAGAATATATTTATAACCATAGGCTATTTCTCCATGTGCACTTTTTTCTGTTCACTAAATCAATCCTAAAATGTTAAATGGTGTATAAATTCATTTATTCAATATTTTTGAAATATTATAATTTCAGATAGAGAGAAGCATATTGATTTCCATAGGCAAGAACAGGGCGCAGATAGGACAGAAGAGCAGAAGAGATTTGAACAGAATCATAAAAGAGCAAAAGAAGGTATGGTGTTGGTGCCTCTGTTTGGCATTATAGAGGAAATCAAAACATAACTCCAGTACCCCACCACCAGTGCTGAATCTATACAGATCTTAAAATACAAGCAAGCAAACACACATAGAAAGGAAAGAGAAGAGGAGAAAACCAGGAGTGACAATGAGGAAAGACCAAGAGAAATGACTATATGTTAATGAACATGATCAAGAAAACTGGATTTCAGAATTATCTGCCTTTAAGACTTATGTCTGAATTCAGTACAGAATGATGCCTCCCAAAGTGAGAGAAAAAAAAAAAAAAAACACCAGAAAAACAAACTCATGAATGGAGTAAATTGTCATTCTCTCATATACTTTTCAAGGCATAGCCATATTTTTGATTCATAAATTCTACTATGTATTGTTTTTAGTCACTTGGACATTAAATCAAAGCCAACATATTTATTAAATTAATGCCACTGGAAATAGTTCAATGCAACTCATGGAAAACATAAATCTGTTATGAGATAACTTATGCGATGACTATAGAACTCTTTCTGGTTCCTCTGCCTTTACATCATTAGAAGCACATCTAAGTGTAAAGAAAATATGTATAGTATGCGCATCTGTAAAATTATGTGTAATGTAAAGTTAAGCAATAAATTGTTTTACTTACCTATTTATAAATTATTTTCTATATTCATTGCCAGAAACCCTTACTCATAACACAAATACGCAGTCTGTGAACATTCTACAGAAAATATTTTGGGAAATTCTAAGTTACAGAGTTGATTGATAATGTTTATGTGTAACTACATGCTGGAAAATCATATCAGAATGACTAAATCCTGACTGCATCCTGTGATATTTTCCATTTTTAAGTTATAGCCTGTTGTCAGTTAACATGTATCTTCATCAATGGACTCATTTCATTTCCATCTATGATGAAGAAAACTGTTGCTAATTGTTACAATGATGTTCAGAATTATTCTTGGAGAACTACATACATTCAACACATAAGGACTAAGTGTATGCCCATAAGTATGAAAAAGGAACGAATGAAAGAAATAATGAATAAATGAAAATACCAACAACAGTCATTTGCTTTATTCATATTCCTTTTCTCAGTGGTGTGCTGGAACCTACAGCAAGAACAGAAAGAACCTTTCAGTGAATTATTTGTCCTTTTTTTTTCTCTCCCTCTAGATGCGATTTAGTCAAAGAACACTTGGCATGTCAGCCCTGAAATGTTGCCAGCCGTTAGCTCTAGCCACTACTTTTTTCTCTCAATAATAACTCCCACCAGAAGAATGGCAAAAAAAGAAAGAGAAGGTTAAACTCAATTCTGTCAAATGTTAAGAGTTGGCAGGTCCAGGAAAGGTTTTATAGTGAAGAGAATTGAACGTACTAGAAAAGGGGCTACCTGCATCACTGTGAATCTCTTTTGTCAGAGTATCTCCTTTCCTAATTATCACTGGTAAGTCACAGTTGGCAAATCCATGAAGGTTTTAGAAGACTGCAAAATTTTATGAAATGGTTAAATCATGGCATTTAAAAGAGTCGGCAATTATTGTAAATACAAGCAATTTGTTTTCTTGTTACTAACACTCACTTTTATCAGTTTCTTTTTAATTTAATATAAAACACGATATTAAAAGTTATAGAATGGTATTTGAAATTCCCATCTTGACAATATCTGATTAATGTGGAGTTTAAACACTGGAACACAGATTCTCTTTTACTTACACTTCCAAAAAAGAACTATTGACTCCAGTTCATACATTTCAGTTCACTTAGTCCAAATAAAAAAGGTAAGTTATAGGACTAAATGCAAATGTTTCTTTTATATTTGTCAGATAGGCAGTAGAGTCTCAAAAATTATTTTATCATAATGAATTAGAAACCTTTTAAAAAGTGTATTATACCAAAAGAAAACAACATAAATTGAAACATTCTGAAATGCAAAACAGTCAATTTTATTGGAAGTTTTTAAACGCAAGAAAAGTTTTATATAAACATAAGCACACTACTTTGTGTCCATAAAAGATGAAATGATCACACTGACAGCTTGACTACTATTTCAATATGTACAATCACTGACAATGCCATCTTGAAGAAGCATTTTATGGTAATCTACTATGAACTGATAAATGTTTTCTACATAACTAAAAATGATTCTTCTATGGTAACTCTAAGTTATGCTTGAAACTTAAGATTCTTTATAATTTCATAAATCAGTATTAGATAACCTCAAATATATTAGTATTGTTTAAAATTATGTACTATTTTTGTTAGGGGAAAAGTTATTAAAAGAGAAACCTAGATATCTACAAATTAAAATTTTATTCATGTTAGAATCAGTATCCAGAAAGTATGACTATAAAAACTGCAGTATTAAATAATTGAATATGATTTATGCAACTTAGTTTTGAAATCGTACCTCTAAATGAAAAATGAATAATGACTGAGGTGATATTTTTTTCTATTTAAACTACCTAACTCATTTTTCCTCAGTTAAAATACCTTAAAGATAACAAAATTAAACATTCAGTTGGAGAGATACTGTCTCATTTATATATGTCTAAGCACAAATATACACACCAGTCAGATTTTCCAAGTGTCTGTATGCATAGTATTCCATTTGATTTACTGGAGTCATGCTTCCACTACACACATACACACACATTATGGACACATTATTATACAGAGAAAACATAAGCATAATATTTCTATATGTAAAAATACTCAATCTTTCTTTTTAATTTGTTTGCTTTTAGAACTTACTCATTTTAGTGTCTCTTCATTTTTTTATTTTTATTGATGCTACTATAAAGTTCCTACTTCTTTTTATTCCTCTCTTTAATTGAATAACCCACAACAGATGTTTCCAGGCACTAGTTTCACCATCAACTGGAATGATAATCACCTTTGTTGGTCATTAAAAATGTATATTTTTGTGTATTGCACATCAGTCACAAACTCTTCAGACCCATTAATATACATTTTAGCAATATATGCCAAGAGCAACTGTTTTAAAATATGTCTAGAATTATCCTAAATATTTTACATGTCTTAATACAGTAATATGGTACAATGGGAACATTTTTTTATCAGATGGAAAAACTTGGAAGTCAATGAGCTATGATTCTTTGAGTCACTGCTTCAGAGTCCAGCATCTTGACTAGTGACCACAAACTCTATTGGGAGAGAGTACTGTCTGGCCGGATTTCTATGAAAATGTCCATCAAGTATGGATTACTATAATGTGCTGAATCACAAGTATTTATAGTATGCTTGTTTTTCAAACTAAATAAAGTTTCCTTGAGAAAAGGAATACTATATATTCATATTTAAATCCTTCAGCAAAATACTTGAGCTGTCAGTATATATTTATTGCACTGATTCTCACCAAAATCATCTACACTAAGGTAAGATTATAGCAAAATTAAGTGAATACAAATTTCCTTCATGATACTTAAAAACCATTCAGTTCTTTCTGAATTTTGTATTTCTGTAAGATAATCAAATGCCTATCATTCATGAACTTGCCTACACAGACATGTTATATTTTAATTTTAATTTTACTTGTTATATCTACCTTCTCTTTGGTCTTATAATTTATTTACAATAGTACACAGAATTAATAATCAAAATATTCTATCTCTGCATGAACATAATCCTTCCCTTTTATAAGAATCAGTCAAATAGTACTTCAGTTCCTGAAAGGTTTTGTATATATTAATGTGAAATAAAAGCCCATCATGGTGTTGTGTGATTGCTGTTGCTGTTCATGGGTAATTGTATACTAAAACTAAAAATAAATAAATAAATAAATAAACAAAAAAACCTAGGATTTTCTGCAACAAAGAAAATGTAAAGACATAAATTCATAGAAACTGTCCAGATAACTTAAGAAAACAGATAATGGAATTGTATAAATTTACAAAGACCTCAATGTTTCTTTATTTATACATGGGAGCATAGCACAAGTAGAAAAGCATAAGGTGTATAAGGTGTATGGTGTTTCTTAGTGACAGGCAGAAAGACAGCAGGAAGTGAGAAATGGTTTTCAGGAAGAAACTTCAGTATTTCCATCTGTACAATCAGACACTCATATGTATACCTATGAACAAAGTCACCATTTTTATGATTTATTCTTGAAATTCATGAGGAAAAGGAATATGATAATTGGCAACCTCAGGCAATCGTCTCAGACAAATGATTCTCTCCTTAATCAGAGTATAGCCGAGTTTAAGTAATAAATCATAAAGTCATGCTTACTGAGGTTAAGCAAGGTAAGTAGAAACAACCACGCTAGAGAAAGTCACTGGTTTATATAAATGGTTTGCTGGTAATACATTTGTGGATTATGAAAATACGTACCAACCTGAAAGGCACCTAAGTTGAGAAGTGGTAAATGTTGCTGTGATTGAGCTAATAACTATGCTGATCTGATACAGTAACTTTAAATTTTAACTCTGTTGAAAGGAGAAATAAAATATCTATATTTGATTCTTCAAGGGCAAATATAGCCACTGGTATATTTTTAAATAGGTGATAATTGCTATGAATTAGTATACTGATGATTTAGTATATATAGTCTGTTTCCCCGTTAAACTGGAACTAGCATGAGGCTTGTCTTTCATTAATAGTTACTTAAAAAATAGATTTACAATAAATGCATTTCTTTGAACAAGTGAAAAAAAAAGAATCAAAAGTAGGCAAGAAGGGGTCTGAAATCATAATTCAGAAGAAAAATATAGGGTCCAGAATAAGAAATATAATCAGAAGCACACATTAAAAAATTAGTTAAATATTGGATTATTCAGAAAAAGTTTTTCTCACTGCTCAAAAATGAGGTTTTTTTTTTTTTGTATTGTTTTGTTTTTAATAAGGGTTCCTAGTATATAGACACATTTATAACTCCTGGTGCTATTAAGTATTAAAGACTAGATTTGTATGTGAATTAGTGTTTGTGTGTCTGCTTTTGAAAATGTTTCTGAGTGTGATTGAAATTCGAGAGGGAAAGGCACATTGACAACAACAGTAACATTAGTACTCTGAGCACAAAAGGAGAGTTTCAATCCACTAACTTCTCAGATTAGTTTCCCTCATATTCTATTTTGATGAAGCTTAAGGAGTATGATTAAGCCTTTAGTTGGTGTCTTAAACTTATTCAGTGAGGTTCAACTTGCTCTAGGTATCCTGCTTAATTGTACTTTGTTCAGCTTGTGTTAATCTACAGAAAAGTAACTTCTTTGATTAAAACCAAGTCTAAACAGTACTTTTGTAGTAAACTCTTCAAGATTAACTGTAAACCAGTATTAGGTTAAATTTACAATACAGGTGAGATGAAAATAATAGCACACACCATAGCAGTATTAAGATTTTCTGGAAAAATGCACTTTTGTTTTATTTGTTCCCATGACTCTCAGTGAAATTTATGAAAGTATTCAAAACAGAAGGAATACGGAATATATACTTTTCAAACCCTGGATAGGAACTCAAGAGTTACAATCTCTAAATGAAAATAGAACAGGTTGTGGAGCACTGAAATAGATAAAGTGATATGCCTTAGATAAAGAAAACCCTTATTCTCCTCCTCTCTGGCACACTATGGATGGTTACTGACAAGTCTCTTATCTGTGATGGCAGCACTCTAACCTCTTAGGAATGTCCCACGGAAGGGACATGTCCCTGAAAGATAAAGGTGTTTACCCCCACAGGTACTTTTCCCATTAGGTAATGAATCTCCCATCTTCCTATCCCATGTGCTACATACCATGGGATCCTGGGTATTTCCATCTTGCTTCATTTTAATCATTCTTTTGACAAGGTATATAAGGGGACCTTAAACCCACAATAAATGGCTCAGCTAATTTTCACTGAGTCCAGATCTGTGATGTGAGTTTTGTCTGGGTCTCAGATCATTATCAATCCCTTTCGTTCATTCTTCCTTTCTTGCACCCAGCTCCAAACAACAGGCAATTCATAAGACTAAATCTATTGAATTTAATTGATTATGTTTAATTTGAGGATTATATACTTACTTTTTAGTACTGATAATTCTCTTTTTTCTTTGATGAAAAAACAGTGATAATAGAAGATCGTTCTGACTTACAGAGTAACAAGTAAAATTACTAAGTCACTGATAGATGGAAAACATAACTATTCCATTTCTAAGAGATGCTTGTTGGGCTGTTGGTTTTTGTCTGTGAGAAAGAAGAAATGAATGATATCACCCAGAATAAACTTTGTACACAGTATTTGAACTTCAATTTCATGTACTTTCAAATATTAGTAACATTGGCTAGCATGTCAGAGGACTGTCAACAGTATAGTTATGTTTGATTTTAAGGATATATGTTATCATAATATTCACCACATGACAGTTTCTATTAAATATATAAGCATGAATTGTGTAGTTATCTTAAGTATTTGAAACCTAGAAATAATATCCCCATAGCTCAACACTTTTTTCCAATAAGTTGAGTTCCTAAGACCAAAAGTCTCACAAAAGATTACCAAATATGTAAAATGGAATGCAATTAACGTATATGATCTTAATTGACATCTATGGCAATTACATGTAAAGTTATAATTTAAGATATTTGATTCTTATATTTCTTTTGCAGAAAAAAAGAAAACACCAGAGATCTGAGTCCTTGTTCCTATAAATCAGAAAAAAAATTCCCTCACATATTTGCGTATCCTTTCATTCAACAATTATATTGATCACCTACTATGATTTGGAGAAACATCAATGAACAAGAAAAACAACTTGTGTTTCATGTTGTACCTAAAATGTTATGAGAAAAATGCAATAGTGACTGATGTGACATATGTGATACAGTACAATATAATTAAGATAAATGTGGGTTTAGTGCTAGAAAGGAAATAGTTTCTTGTAACTTTTCAAGATAGCTAGATGATGGAGGAAATGCAAGGTTTGGGAATCTTAGGCATGTTTGAATAGTCAGTTCATAAAGAATTGGTATTAGTTGCCTTATTGTGAATATTTCCGGCTGATCATATAATGGTAATAAGCTATATCTACTATTATGAGTGTCATAGATCATATCAAAAATTCTTAACAAAAGCTCATTAAAAGCTGTGGTTCAGAGTAATACTCATTCCTAGATATAAACAGGTTTTAATAATCACCTGCTTTAACAACACCATGGCAACTATTATAATTAACAAATGTTTGAGGTCTTATATGACAAAATTTTTAATATTCTAGTAAAACTTTATAAAATACTGAAATTGCACATATTTGCACTATTGGCAACTAGTGATGGACAAAAAGATCAAGCCCATGACCTACAACTAAACTCATATAATAACTATAATGTAATTCTAAAACTTCACAGATTTGGTTGGAAAACAGAGAATTAATAATTGCATATGTAAGTGGAAAGGACTGTTGTTTTAGGGAAAGTTGCTCAGGAAATAAAACAATTATAACACATAATACAAATCTTATTAAATTATATTTAATGCAAAAACAATTTTGATGACATTTCAAAACCAATAACCAAATGTCTTTAGTTTTGCTTGTCATTATTCAATGCCTTTGTGAACACTTCTGATTCACAAATTCACTGTGGTATGTGGTTGCCACAGGCTAAAGTATGTACAATTTCCTGACTGTAGACTGGAGGAATAACTGAACTTTACTGCAATTAAACACTATATTTCCTTTTGAAAATCACAAAAAAATAAACACCACTACTACTTCTGTAATAGTACTTTAATATGTTTTTAGAAACAACACTTTTGAAAAAAATTCTATTAGCAAAGGAAGTAAACACAATTAATAGACAAACATATGTATTCAAAAATATCACAGATACAAATGAACTGAGATTGTCTTTTTTGATCACTGAGTAATATTCCATTGTCAATGGATGGGATTGGAAGGGATTATGCTATCCTAAATTAATCAAAGAAAAAGATGAATACCAGATGATCTCACTTATATGTGGACTATCCAACAACCAAACAAAGGTCAAGAACAAGTCAAAAGTAACAAGCTAACCAGAGAACTAATGAATACAACAAAGGAGAGGGAAGAAAGAGGGAGAAAAGCAGGAAATGGATGAATACAGAGAAAGGCTTTCACATTCAATGGTTCACATGCTAATGGTGTTCACATTATATGGTAATGGTTCACTAGCAATATGGTGAAGAGAGCGCTATGGGGACTACAACAATGTAAGAAAAACATTAAAAATAAAGATACACCTGCATCTGCCTGAAGGACCACAGCATGGACCAGAAGGAGGGTTTTGCCCTGCCACTGGACTATCCTGGCACCAAGCAATCCCGCCAGGCCCTGGGCACACCAGACCCCCACCCTTTCTTGGGATGGAGGTAGAGGGAACTGGGTCTCTGTTCAGCAGTGCAGACAGGGGCTTGTCCAGGTGGCCTTTTACCTGCCTGAGGGGGCCAGTGCAGGCGGGGTTGGGGTGGAGTGGGTTGGCTGTGGCTAACACCTTCTGGTCACTCGCACTCCAATTAGCCCACACCAGGAGTATAAAAAATATTAAAGATCAGCTGCAGACACAGAAGAGGTACGGGAAATGAATAAAGGCCATGGACACACACATTTCCTGGTCAAAACAGAAATATGCACTAGAGAACCACTGGACACTGGACTGTCACCAGTATTAGTGTGACAGTAACACAGAACTATACCTGCAACGTGCTGGAGGCTGGAAGCCAAAACTAGTTCAGATATGCCCTCAGAGAGAGCAGCATGACATTCCCACTCTGCCTTTTCCAAAGAAGTGGAAGACCACAAAATGGGGCAGCAGTCTCACAGCAGAGTTGCAAATAAGAGAGTGGTGAAGAACTGGATCAACCAACTGCTGATGTCTGTTCCCATGGAGAAAATTTCTATGAACAAGGTTGGGAGCCAGCTTCCCTAAGTCAGAGATTGGAATCACAAGTGATGAAACGGGGAAATACAACAGAACATATTACGGAAGAGCCAAACGGTAAGGAGCAGCAAACACTAGTAGAAGACAACAGAGCTTGGACTGGCTGCCCGAGGCAAAGATAAGACTGGAAATCTAGACAGAATGGTCGACCATGTCCCAGGGACACCGACACCCATGAAAAGGACACAGATCCAGAAGCAGGAAAGTACAAAAGACTAAACATGGACTAACACACAACTACAAGAAAGGAGTCAGAGCGACTGGATGGTCGTCAAGGGGAAGAGGGGCACACCCAAGGGAATCAACAACCATACTAATATGAACGATGTACAAAATCAAAAATAAAAATAAAACAAAATAAAGATACAAATAAACACTGAAGGCATCTCTGAACCAGGAATTCTGTTCCCATCAATGGAAATGTTGGAGGTGTATTTCTGGGACAGGTTGTCATTACAGATGGTCTCACAGCTTGTGTCCTATGGATCTGAAATGATCTTTTGTCCCAGGCCTTGGTGCTTTTTTGCCTCAACTCCATCTGCATGTGTATCTGCAGTTGAATTGGTGATTTTGTCATTTCTGGTGAGGATTGAAGGGATTTGAAGTAAATCAGCAAGGGTGATTTAAACCACTTCTCTCCTTTCCCCCTCCCTACCATTGTCCTGCATGAATGGCCACCACCTTCCACCCCAAAACCCAAAGGGATCTGCAAGGCTGGGCAGAGCCTCCAGGGGCATGAGTGGCCCAGTTATCTGGCAGAAGGGCAGGGACAAGTCCTTCAGGCCCAGGTCGCTTGGTAAGGAAGCCAACGACCCCAGAAGGCCTCCTGCCACCTATAATTCCAGCTTCCTGGGAAGCTGAGGCTAGGGATTGCTTGAGTCTGCGGTACCACGGGCAAGGTGAGCCTGCAGTTCCACAGACAAAAATAGCAAAACCTAGTCTCAAAAAAAAATAAATAAATAACATGGATGAACCTAGAGAGGATGATACTTAATGAAGTAAGTTAAATGGATAAAAGACAAATACCATATGATTTCATTCACTGTAGTGCATAAAAACTCAACACAAACCATGGATATTAAATAAATCAAAATTTAACTTTGTCCGATTAAAAGAAAACAAAACAAAACAAAGAGGAAAAAAAAAACAGCTGCTATAATCACTGACATAATGAAATAACCACTACAGATTACAGGGTTTATTGAACATTGATTGCTCATATTAACTTTAGAAAACTACGAAAATAATGTTTATTTCCTCAAGAAAGAACACTGTAAATTCTGCAGTGTATGTTTTCATGCATAAATTGTTGAATGTAAATGAAATATACAGAACTATGCTGTGGGGGATATTTCACTAAATGCAATAATTGAGTTAATAGACGAGAAAGCCATAAATGCAGTAACTGTGTTAATAGAAAGGAAAGTCATGTAGAAAGAATTATTGTATATCATGACCTTTTTTTTCTGAAATTATCAACTCACGTTGTACAGAGATATGTATAAAATAACTTTTTTTAACATGTGTATACAGAAAACACATATGTATGAAGAGTTTGATGAGCTTCATGTGTAGATACAATAGTCATAAACTCTGTCATACAGGTGATAAAGCAATTTTTCTCCAGATATCAAACAATGTCAGTTATGGCATTCAAGTATATTACAATATCAAGCATTTAAATAGTATTTAATAATTCTTTCTCAGATCTCCCATGAGGTAAGTCATTATCTTCTTCTCTTGAAAGATTTAGCAATTGATCTACTTATCCTAATTCACAGATGGAAGTCATTGCAAAGATAAGTTATACTTAAAAATTTCCTTGTCACTGAGTTTATATCTACATGATAAGAACTCAATCCACAATAAAATAAATAACTGATTCAGCTTAGCAATTATTTTAATATTTATTTGAAGAACTCCAATAATTGGTAACTATCACATATAGTTTAGTTACACCTTATATAACAATTTCATATTTTGAAAAGAGAAATTATGAAAAACATGACTTGGTATTGAAATCTGACAGAGACTAAATAAATAAATCATTAATTTACTGCAAAAATGAAAAATAATTTTGAACTTCTGAGATCTGATAATTACTGCAATAGATGTCTAACATATCACTGAACACAATAACTGCTCCCTCTACTTCTTAGAATACATAAAAAATACTAGTATTGGCTATTGCATGATTTTGATAGAACATTTGTTAAGCATGTGAATTTAGAATTTAATTTTTTTGTTGCTGTTGTTGAAAACCCAACACAAGATTGAGCTGTTTTAAGTATTTAGTTGTATAATCTTATAATTTCCAGATCTAAATTGTGGTTATTTTTTTTTTTCTTTTATCAGTGAACTTCTATTGAATCTTTGATTCCTAGTGCCAAGCCTAAATCTAGCACATATTTTTGCTGGAAAAATATGTGTAGGAAACATAAATAAAACATTCAACATATATACTAAGATATTAATTTCAAATAAATGATTTCAAGGTTATATGAAAACATTTCAATTCAAAGTTATATTTCAAAAATTCACTTGTGCTAGTGATTTAAGTAAAGATTCACCATTGCTTGATATGTTAGAAGACATTGGTTCAATATAATTCTCTGTGAGATTTTTGCATAGACTTTCTCTGTCCTATCAAAGAACAATAGATGATATCAAGATGTGTAATTAGAGCATGAGCTATATAAATTATTGTTTATTTATTTATATAGACAACAGGTTATCTTTCATTGACCCTTGGAAAAAAGTAGAACTGAAATCCTCACAGTCACAGTTGGCCATGTGTAGGGCAACATATCTCCATAACAGCAACATAGAGTAAGCCTGATACAGTCCAAGCAACCTAGTAGAAACAGCATTCAGGTCAAATCCCAGCAGCAGACTAGGTAGCTGTTATTATGGTGCTCTAAAGAAGATATTCAGGCATGTACGGGAAAGTAATTCTTAGGTACTCTTCCATACCTCTCAATCTCAGAAAGACTGAGAGAGTGTAAGTTTCCTTTACTTCAATCTCTCTCTATTAGTGCAATCAGTTAGTTTTAAAAGAGGACAAGTTTTTTTTGTTTGACTAGAGTGTTGCCTCAGCTGTGTTTTCCTGAACATTCTTAGTGAATAATGCTCATAAAGATAAGAGGCAAAATATTTTCTTATAAAATAATTTGGGAAGTATACATGCTCACTAATGCATTAAAATTAGTTTCATAAAATACTTAGTTTCATTAAATAATTAGTTTCATAAACTGTTCATAAAATAGCAGGCAGAAAATTTTATCTAATACAATTCAATTTATTATATACTACAGTTACCTGAGAATAGAACTCCTTTGCCTACATGCAATTATTTCCCATTTCAGAAAATTTTGGTAAGCAGTCACTATGGGAAATGTCAAGCATCAATTCAGAAGGTCTATTCCATTTTTCCCCATCCTTTGAGTCCAGACAGATTAGTAAATTCACATTCATTTTCTAGAATGTGAGATCTCCTCCTAAGGAAGAGAGAACTATATCTCATGTCCTCCTTGCCTAATGCTGGATCTGACCACTTTATATTTTATTATTCCTTTTAAAAATAGAAATTGACACTGGTCTTAGCTCAGGCAGATAAAACAAATACTTTAAGATATCCTCAGTTTGTATGTGGACAAGTATCCTCATATGAGAGAACGAGAGAAAATGAGATATAGACTGCCTCCTACCTCTTCTTATAAAGCATTATCCCATCACTAAAGCTATACTCAACTTAATTAGCTTCCAAAGCTCCATTTCCTAAACTTATCAACTCAGGGGTTAATAAAAAATTGGGAATACACAACCATTCAATTCACAGTAGTGCTAACTGTTCAAATTTCTCCAAATTCACCTCTCAATTCTCAGACATGACTACCTCAGCTAGAATCCTAGAGGTAATTTCTTTGTTAGACTTACATGGATTTTAACTATGAACTAATTCTACTCTTAATATCTTTGCACATGTTACAACTGCTTATTTCATTATTTTTGTTGTTATTTGGATTGCTGTTGTCTTTGTCACGGCCATTAGAATAACTCTGCATGAACCATTATTATTATTATTTTTTTAATTTCTGGGAAGTAGAAAATGTTCACCCTGCCTATTAACACGACGAAGAACATAACTACAAAATCTCATGGTGCATTCATTATTTTTCACCACTAAATTTTCTAACTAAAGATGTAGGAACTATACATGAGAAAACCTTAATTTTAATATATTATTCATTAGATATACAACATTTCATCTTTGTTCTTTCAAAGACAGATTAAATATACATATATATTATATATTAATTATATATATATTATATATATTAACTATATATACATTAATTATATATAGTCAGGGTTTAATATACATATATGCATGTGTGTATATATATTTATATAGTCAGGGTTTAATATACATATATATGTATATATATGTATATATATATATATATATATATATATATATATATATATACGTGTGTGTGTATACAGAATAAGAGACAAGAGAAAGTTCTGTGTATATATAATGTATTCCTGGTTAGGATGAATTTCAGGGCACTGTTAAATAACTTTCCATACTAATCACTGATTATTGGCAAGGAAAAAATGTTATCAAATCTCATGACTTTAGTTGCCTTTTACCCTGGAGATTGACATTCTAATCCAATTTTTGGAACCACATTAGTTTTCCTAATATTAGCATTAAAATTGTTTGTCATTTTGATCAAAGAGCTTTAATTAGTATATTCTAAGAACTTAAAATTATAAAGTGATAAAAATGCACTGTATTATCACTATTGTTAATTACACTTAAAAGTTCTATTATTAAATCTGGCATCAAAATAAAGCAAACAGTAAACCAGAGAAGCTATTTAATGAAATGACTTTATCTCTCAGGATTATACTCATTGTTATGCCCTTTAATTGTGCAGATTGAAAGGATTTGTGACACAAACTGAATATTCTTGCATTACTTGAATAATTGGCAATCAAAGCAAAGCCTATGATTCATTGGTTTATTATATATCTGTATGTATAATTAAGCAAAAACCTATGCTTTTCCAGAATACACAAAATTCTTTTAAAATGAAAATTCTCCAACAGCTTGTGCAACTGTGCTCTCCTGATGTAAACAACTCAGAATAGTATATTTTAAGGATATGCATGACATTTCCATTAGCTGTGTCCTACTTCAAATGTGACACACAAAACTGAATTGGGCTATAGGTTCTCAGTGAATATGTTGTGTTAAAGAGTCATAACATTTTAGAAGTATCAAAGTCATGCAAGGGAATTTCATGTAAAAGTAATATTAATTGATATTAAAGTCACCATCCTCTTTTGTTTCTCCACTTCTGTGTCTATAACTTGCTTCGAAGCAAGAGACTTCACTTTAGATGCAGCATAGGGACTTTCAGAATGAGGTCAGCAATCACAAGGGTGCTTTTTCTGGGCTCTAAGGAAACAATGAGCTAATAGGATGTTATTAACATCATTCCTACTCATAACTAGAACAACACAGGAATAAGGCAGTTAAAATAACAAGAAGACAGAGAAATATTTTTGTTACAGGAAGGAATGATGATAGCCAAAAATATAAAACAAATAGATCAATTAAATAGTGTTATCACAAAAAAATTTAAATAGATCACATAGACCACTCAAATACAATTAGTGAGTGTGGAGTAAAATTCATATAAGCATTGGAAAAATCAACCTTTGCAGACATGACTGAAAATGCATACTAAAACAACTCAACTTTTCACAACAAAATAATTTTATATTTAGATACTTTCTTATCAGAATTCCTCAGTGACACCCATTGAGAAGAATTTAATTTTTTAAGTATTTTTCCTAATAAAATAACTTTCAATAGCTACAGCTACACTGCAAAACTGTTTGGTCTCCCCATCACAGCAAGAGTTCTTTTAATCATTAATGGGAACTAAACTGAGGAAAATTCATCAAAATCTTTGAAATCTGGAACATTCCCACTCTGTCTGAGCTGCCTTTTTTGTTTGTTTTGATGGTGGTGATCAAATTTAGAATTTTGGGCAATAGATGTTTTGTTTTGTTCTGTTTTCTTTAGTCTCTTGTCTCTCCTGTGGTTTATTTTCATTCTTGTATATCACATACACACACTCTGACACTTCCCTAAACACTTCAAATTCCCAGCATGAGAGAGACATAGGGTCTGTAGGGAAAAGAATGAAGAAATGGCTAATCAGAAGCAGGAACAAGAGTGAAGAGGAATCACTGTCTAGCTCATAATCACTTACCCAATGCCTTGTTTTTGTTATTGTAAGAATTCAATTGACTTTGAGTTATTCAAATTAATCATAAGTTCCTTTATTTTCTCTTCAGCTAGCTAAAGTCAGTCAGTTTATGTTCTTGAAACCCATTGAAATTTTAAAAGATTTTATTGGAATATTATTGGCATATGAAATTAAACAATATATGTGTTAGGTGAAAACAATGATTCAATATATGTGCATATCGTTAAATAAACTCCATACTAAGTTTAATTAACATCTATCACCACAGAAACTGAATTTGACCAACAAAATAATAAACAAACACTTATCCAACAGCATACAATTTTAGGATACTTCTTGCAAACTGTTCTTGCAAGCATTTAAAAAAATCAATCATTTTAATGATTCAAGCATTTTAATCATTTTTGAATGAAATATTTCCCCACTATCCCAACCACTGAAGGCAAAAGGCATAACAGCAGTTAACTCATTTTGAAGCCAGAGACTGTCAATTTTTTATTTACACCAATCATTGTATTTATGATCTGAGTCAGAGTAGTAAAGTAAAAAATGTTTCAGTGTTGCATCTTTTAGGATATGTTAAGTTCATTCTCTCAGTTCACTGAGACCCCTCTAATAAAATATCCAGAATGGGTAGCTTATAAACACCAGAAATATATTTCTCACAGTTGTGAACGTTGAAAATCTGGAATCAAAATGCCAGAACAGTCACCTTGAGCACCCCTCCAGATCTCAGACTTATCACTGTATATTAATATAAAGAAAGGTGGTGAGCTATCCCTCTGAGATCTTTATAAAGACAGTAATCAACCATGAGGAATAAGTACTTAGCAAAGGACCCATCCTTAGCCGGGCGTGGTAGCTCACACCTATAATCCAAAGAGCTGGGAGGTGAGACAACAGGGATCTCTTGAGTTTGCTGGTTCAAGACTACCCCAAGCAACATAGTCAGAACTGGTTTTTGAAAAAACAGCTGAGCACGGTGGTAGGTGCCTGTAATCCTAGCTACCGGGGAGGCTGAGGCTGCGGATGGCTTGAGTCCGCAGGATTTAGACTACCCCGGGTACCACAGCGAGAGACCTAGCCTCGGAAAAACAACAAACAAACAAAAGACAAGGACCCATTCTCCTAATCCTAATGTCATCACAGAGAATTAGGATTTCTGCAATGAATGTTAGTGAACATAAGTATTCAAATTTTAGCACTTATAGAGCTACATAATTACATTTCATTTCATTACAGTTTTGAAAGTAACTTCTCTTCTTGACTGAATTTTTCCCTCTTGTTATAATTAAGATATTCCTACTTAGATGAGTGAAACTGAATTATCCTGAACTGATAAACAATGTGATACTTTAGGAAACTTTATATGTGTACTATCCAGTGCCTTGTGCCCTTTGTATAACCTCTTAAATTTGTAAAAATAAAGTAATTAGGTATTTTACTTAAAAAAGTAAGTATATTTTCACTCTTTAGATCTTAACTAAAATTTAGCTCAAATGTAACTAAAGGGAGAAAGATAATTTCAAAAAAGACCTTATAAACTTATCACAATTTGATGCATACCTGTTGGGAGAAATAAAATAAGAGAAAAATAATAAGATTATGAGTAATTGCTACACCACACACTGACTACTTACTAGAAAGCAAGCATTGGGCTAAATGTTGCATTATCATCTCTTTCTATTCCATGTAAGAACCTTTGCAATAGAAAACAGTATACATACTTTATAAACAAAGAAACAAACACAGAGAAATTAAATAGCTGGCTACACATTATGTAATAAGGAGTAGAGCCAAACTCTGATTCTGGATTAACATATTTCAAAGTCTCCATATTAAATGTATTACATTTAATAAGATATTTATAATTTATAATAACTTAGTAATTAGGTTTCAGTTCAATATAAAAGTGGCCCAGATTTGTATATACTTTGATGCAGTTTGTGTATTTCACTACTCTAGGTGAATCATTCAACTATTATTCTGAATTATTTAAGAAGAGAAACTGAATCCCATTTGTCAAGATAACCTCAATGTTTGGTATGTCATAGCCTTTTTGTAAAATAAATTGTATAATTAAAAAATATAATCTTGACCCAGCCTTCTCATAAGAAATACATAAGATCTACTAAATCCAAACTTGGGTGTCTCTTTTCACTATTCTAATTTTAGCAAAAGCAGTCTTCTGGGTTCAAAGATCTGCCATTTCCTAAAGGGATATCTAGCAAAATATGTTAGTAATAAATCCACCTGAAGTAAATTTATATTTCAGGCATAGGGTGACATGCTAGAGGTAAAGACAAAAGAAAAACCTTTATAGGTAATGATATAAATACCTAATTTTAATGTAGTCAATACATAATGAGTATTACATTGATTTAGCCTAGAAAATGGCTACACTCTGGGTCGTAACAAAAGGGTTCATATTACACAAATTAAACTGGATCTAAAAAATTAGTATTAAAAAGGTTATATAGAGGTTAGAAAGTTGAATATTTCAAATAATTTGTATAGGATACTAGAGGTAAAACCTTAAATGAAACCTCTGGGTAATAAGGACAAGAGAAATCAACTCATTCGTGGATAAGTAAGGAAGGATATATGTTCAAAGGAGAGTAACAACCAATTTTAGAGGATGAAGATGCCAGTCTAAGCAGTGTGCACCATCTTTGTCTGCAAATAGTACAAGCACTTAAGGAAAGAGACAGAAAGAGAGAGGCAATGAATAGCAAAAGCCTCAAAAAACTTCAAAAGCAAGAGGAGTTTTGAGCATTCTCTCTTCCCCTGCTGCCTTTAATGGAAATAATCAACAGGAATGCTCAATGATTACAGTATATTTTTTCTCTGTGGGAGAGGGAGATTATGTACTCAGAACCATAAAGCATTTTGCTTGGAAAATTAATTCAAATTGACTTGCATGGGAGCACTGTCATATGAATTGAAAACAGCTGAAGAATGGTTAGGGGGAGAAAAGATCATGATAAACAGCAATCAGACCATTTGGAAAAATACCTTCTGCTTGGACCCTGGGGACCTCTTCAAGGCCCAGTTTTATTTAACATCTTCATTAATGAATATGAAAGTTGGAGTTTAAAAATATCATTATATTCACATACAGAAACTGGAAAAAATGAATAAAAGTAGTGATTTTTTCCCCCAGAAAGTAGAAGGATTCTAGTCCCAGATTATACATGGACAAAAAACTGTTTGAAAAAGAAACATCTCAACAGAGACTAGAAGTCCCAATAGACATAATGGTTAAAAGGAAAATATTAGGGCCTATTATGAAATAAGTAGGAATTATATACTGGGGAATTGTTGCTCAATGTAAGTGTGTATACAGGGGTCCGACATCACAGAAGAAAGGATAGCAACCTGCACAGGGCTCTGGACATGACTGAAACTACTGTTCACATTCATTCACTGCTTGTTAAACAGGCTAGTCGAAAAGGTAATGGGAAAAAAAAAAAGGAACAAATTAGAAGTACTAAGGGCTTGATATGAAACTAAGCAAGGTGAGAGTATGGATAGTATAGATATATCTTTACAGTCTGAAGGGGGAAATGTTGGGGAAGGGTAGATGGAAAAAAAGAAACTCATAGAATGATGTGCTAACAGGGAAAAGTAGTTTGTCCAGGAATTGTGCTTCTCTGAGGAAGTGGTACTTAAACAGCAATTGAAAAATGAAGCTTTCAGTCAGGTTAAGGAGAAAGAATTAAGAAGAGGATATGCTGGATAAAGATCATTTTCCAGTGTATATTTATGACATGGGAAAGGTGTTCTGAGAGACTCTAGGGAAAAAAGAATATTTGTACTATTTTATGGGGATTCTAGATATATAAACAGATTGGCAATTAATAATATATTATATATATATGTGTGTGTGTGTGTATTATATGTGTGTGTGTGTGCCTCAATACCATCTTGAGGAAAAACACTAGGACTACCATATTTCATTCACTGCAGTTATATATAGCAAAGATTCAATATATTTGTCTCATGTGCAGAAGCAGAGCTGGACATTTAAAAAAAACTTTCTTCATAATTGCTAAGTTTCCATGTGGGAAATCTAAATGCAAGAGTTTCTTCTAAACTTCTGTGTATGCTTAATGACTATCTTGAATTCCTTAAATTATTTATCTTAATTACCTTATGGTTAGCTATACTTTTTGTTTTCCTAAAAAATAATGAATACAAAGCTACTTTGTAACAGGATTGTTCTTCATTATACTGGCATTTGCATTATATAGTATAATATCCATTCCCTTTAGAATTATTTTCTATCACTGTCCAAATAAACAGCTCTTCTTTATCCATTAATATGCTCTTTTTTATCCTCTGCAGCATTACTTTAATCTTTATTAGCCTCTCCATGTTCAGTGTGTGCCTCAGTGTTTATCATTATCTTTTTTCTTCAGGAGAAAGGAAAGCCAAAATCAGGTGCTGGCAAAATCTAACCACTAGCAAAATTTAAGAGATAAGCAGCATTCAAACATTTCTTCTCAATCTTTGCATCTAACTTTGAGGAGGAGGAATCACACACATTTTTTCCCCCAAAATCTAAGTATCAACACAAAATTCACTTTAAGATTTTACTGAATCAAGAAAACCAACATAAAACACCAATACTGTATCCACAGTCATCTTCAGTACCTTGAACCTATTATTTTCAACTTCAAAAGTAAATGTATAGTTTATTTTGAAAAAATCAGAAAATAGAACAAAGTGACAATAAAACAAGAAAAGCTATAAATTCTGTTTTGAAGTCATCTTTGTAGGACTATTGCTTGTTCTTACTCCCCCAGGCAGAGAGCAGATTACTCTTTCTAGTTTAGCACAAATATGACTTAAATCAATACTTTAAAATCTCTCCCAAATGAATTACTAAAAATGATCCTAATAACTCTTAAAGTCAGCATACTAAAGATCTTAAAATAATGTTCATTCACTTTAACTAGAAAAATAAATAGAGCAAAAATAAAAACAGAAGTAGAAATAAACCTCAGAGGTGATGCCCAGGGGACAGTAGAGGTTTGTCTATTGTGTGTTACAGGAAGTGTGGAGAACTCAGTGGGGAAAAGGCAGGTTCCATCAAAGCAAAGGAGGCAGGTGTATCTTGTGATCATTTGTAACAATATCATATGGGGAAAAAAGAGCAAGCTTGGGATTTCTAAAACATAACAGGATAATCTGTTCTAAACAAACATTAATTTTATTCTCATAAGAATAAGTCTTGAAAACAATAGCTAGAAATTTCCAGGAAACAATTCTATTTACATCCATGCTTAGACTATTATATATTAATCGATATTATATGTTTCCGGGGCAACTGAAATAACTGTAATGTAATTAGAAGGAAGCAAAAACACAACTTCAGAGTGTACAGATAAACCAGTAATGCTACTGATATGGGATTGACAATTTAAGGGAAGAAAAATAAAAAAAAGCAGAAAGTCTTAAATGAAAAAAAAAACAAACAAACAACAGTTTCTAATAGCTAGTTTAACTCTCCTTTTCAAAAGGAGAGAAATGGGGACATCATATTATGTGACTTTATACTACAGATCAACATTAAATAAAACAACATGGTATCAGAATATGAATAAACACAGGAATCAATAAAATGTCACAATTAAATTCCAGAAGTAAATCCATATATATATTATTCAATTTATAATAAAAAAACCACAATCATCCCATGTGTAAAGGAGTCTTTTAGCAAATGGTATTAGGAAAAATGAAAAGAACTTGTAAGAGAATGAAGTTGGATTACTCTTTAACTCCATGCACAAAAGTTGGTTCAAAATGAAAATGAATTAAAGACTTAAATATGACTTAAACAAAAAAAATATATGGGAAAATTAGCAATATGATTTATGACACCAGTGATCAAAAAGTTTTGGAGATTTGACCATTGTGGCAGGGGAAGTAAAAGTAAAAATAAATACTTGGAACTAATGCAAAATTGTCTACATATCATATGAAAATATACTAATTACTGCTTATAATATAAGGGGAATTTAGGTCAAAACCCAATGAGAGTTGAACATATTACAGATTATATATATAATCTCCAATATGTGGTAGAGGGGATGCAGAGAAAGAAAAACATTACTGTACTATACGTAGAAATCTAAACCAGTGCAGCCACTTGAGAAAGTGATCTGAATTCACATTATAAAACTAAAATGGAATCCTGTATGAATCATCCGTTACATCCTTGGACATTTACTTGAAGAACATAAAGCAATAAAAAAGCTTTTATTTTGCAAGCAATGAATTTATGTCCATGATAGCATATGACCAGATAAATATAAGCAGTGATATGACGAATGTGTCATATGCAATACATGTGCTCCTCCCAGCACATCCTAAACTACATCAATGATATGTGAATAAATCTGTCACTTCTCTGCCTCTTTCATTTATAGAAAGAAAAGACAAGAATAGGGAGCATTTCATTTTCCAGTGTTCCAACACTTATTACTCATTTTCAGAATTACAATGCTTCCTTAAGCTCTAGAATACCAGGGATTTTTGTTTTGTTTTGTTTTCTTCACTGGACACTTAAAAGACTAGAATGTACTAGTACATTCTAAGTGCCCAATACACATCTCTTGAATGAAATGATGAAGCAAATTGTGCTGAAATAGGGTACTATAGATATGTACAAGAATAAAAAGGGAAAGTTAAGGTGGATACAGTGTGAGCACACACACACACACACATACACACACACAATGTCTATTTAATACTCTGTTGCTAAAAAGTAAATGCTCAAGTCCAAGTTCAGGATGAAGTTCTCTAACAGAAATTAAGAAGAAACCATCTCAACATGAAATACAGAAGCTTTTAAAATGCAAACTTTTATCACAAAATCTGGTATCACTACAATATTTAATACTATTCGCAATAGTGTCAGCATGAGAGGTGAACAGCTTAAACAAGTGAAGAGGACTAAATGGAAATCAGTCAAATAGGAAAATTTTTCTTAGTCTCTTAAAACAAGCCTTTACTCAACTTGGAATGCTGAATCAGGAGAGATTGTTAATTCCAGCTATCTGAAATTTCCCATTAAACCCATAAGATGAAAATGTAGATTTTAAATAAAATCTTTCAATCTACAAGGGTTAGCAATTAATTCATACAGCTATACACAAGCAAACATAAACAGAAATAGGGAATAGATAGATCTCTTAACATGATATATATTTATCATGTTTACAAAGTGACGACACTATGCCAAACTCTACTTTCAGTCCCACTCATGTACTCTTGATGCAAAATTGTATCTCCATAATATATACTCTATTTTATAAATTAAAAAGAAGCAATAAATATTGATGGAAGGAATAGAGCCAAGTGCTAGAATTACCCAATGGCAAATACAAGATAAGCATAAAAAGTCCAGGAGCTTTCAAACAGAAAAAATATTATAGGTACAATGATTGTTTCCAAGAAATGTATGAAACATGCTTAACTACTGGGAATGTAATAGTAGTGTTTCTCCTAAGTACTGGCCCTAATTCTCAGACACAGAATTGGAGCAGTGATTTTTTTTTTATTAAATAAATAATCAAAATAATCAAATGTTTATCTTAAGGACTGAAGTTTAGGAAAATGTTCTTAAAAAAGAATATTCTCTTGTACCTAGTATAATCAAGACTACTGAAGTAGGAGAGCTGTGTTTTGAATCAAATTGAGATGCCCTTACAGGAGCAGTCTTCCAAAGAGCAATCAGGTCAGGTAATGACTATTCCCTAAAATTAAATCTTTGAAGATTTTCCTACACTATTCTGTCCCTTCCACTGCTTGCCACCAGTCAATTTTGCCATGATGCCAGTTTTTGGGTCTTTCAAAGCTAAATTTGAACTGGAGAGGCAGGAAAGGACATAAGGAACATTAAATATCACATAACTTTCTATTCTAACAAGATTCATTCATTTTTCTTGAATAAATGTTCCCTGATTGCTCCAAGATTTCTGCTAACTTTCAAGATTCTGAAGATTGAATTTTCAGGTTTGCCTCAGTTTTTTCATGCTATTTATGAGAGAGAAAATGTGTAGAGGCCTTTAATTCACGATTTCTGCTAAAATCAGTAATGTTCTAACTGTATCCAGAATTAGATTGCTTATTCATTCATAAATGGCACAGCTTACCAGTAGCATAGTAAATATACAGATACAATTTATTAGAATTAGCTATATTTACCACTCACTTTCTTCAAAATTTACTTTAAAAATGGCTTCATTTTATTAATTAAGTAATTTTTAACACTGAGGTATCCCCATCAGGCATCCCCATCCCTACCACCATAGTGTATCTACCACCAACTCACCCATACTGCAACATAGCAGACCATTCTTCCCTCTCTCCCTATTCTTTTCCATCACCCTCCCCTTCCCCCCCTTTGGTATCTCAGTTCTGTAGTCAGCTATCAAGGGTTAGTTTTCCAGCTTGTTGTTAACTGATTATTTAGTTACTTTATATTCCATATATTACTGACACCATTATTTTTTTTCCTTCTAATATTTAGCTTTATTATTTTAAGCTTCATCCACATTGCTGCAAATAGCCTGTTTATGTTTTTTGATTGCTGAGCAGAATTCCATTGTGTATATACAGCACATCTTCTTGATTTACTCATCTGAGGTACTTATGTCTGTAGTTTAACTTTAGTAATTACTCATAGTGCTATGATAAACATGGGAAGGCAAGTATTGTTTTTAATACACACCACAGAGTATAATGTCTGGATTCTGCAAAAATTTCTCAAGTGCACGTTCTAAGTTACCTGAATTAATATTTTTTTTTTCAATATTAACATCACACTAAGAGTTTTTACAAATATTCAAGGTAAAAAAAAAGCAGCATACCAAAGGGGGGGGGGACGGACAATGTTGAACTACTGGAAAGGACGGAGCAAATATGCTTTACACAGTAATCATGTACAAAATTGAGTCACTCCAGCCCTCTCCCAACAATTTTCCAGTCACAAGAGTAACTCCAGCATTGGATTTACCCTCACAAACACAAAGTCAAGCTTTCAGGACTACCTTCCAAATGGAACAGGAAAAACACAAAACTAAGTACTAAGAGAAAATGAAATATTTTCTGGCTTTAAAATTTAATTTCATCTCAATGTTAGGCATCTTCTAAGAAAAGGCAATTTAAAATATTTAAGTAATAAATATTTTAATATGTAAATGTAGAGTGCAAAAATATATCTATAGGTGACCATAGATAGATGTTAGTCACAACCAGCAGTGATGTCAAATTCAAGAATGAAAAGAATGGAGAGTGAGTGGGATAGATAAAAAGGGAAAAGGAAGAAAATAATAAAGACAAAAGAGACAAATTAAGAGAATATACACCATTATCTTGGCACTGGTTATATCTGGGTGGTAAAAGGTTCCTTTTGTCTTATCTATGCCTTATAATCTTAATTTACTAGTGCTAACTTGTTTATATTATATCTGGAAATGCAACTATAATTGTTAACTGAAAGAAAAGCCAAGTTAATGAAAGAGAAAGTGCATTGAAATTAGGATATTAACATATAAAATATAAAGCATTATAAAAAAGAACAATTAATACAATTTGCCTTACTTATATAATATCCTTATTATGAGTCCTATCCTTAAGACTAGTTACACACAGATTTCTCATTTACTGGAAAAAAGTTTTCAATATTTATGTTATGATATTTTTTATAAATTAAATAATGTAATTGAACTGAAATTGACATTTAAAGTCATGAATATATCATTGTGCATAGTTTTTAAGTTTTGGGCATATATATGACACATTATAAAGTTTTATGTATAAAAATTATTTTTTCTTAAGATAGTAGATTGAGATTTTCACATTTTTTAACTAAGTTTTAGTTTAAAAATTAAACAATAAAGTCTGTTCAATAATAAAAATCTCTAAAGTATGAATTGTTGCTAATATAGTAACTTATAAAACAAGTAAATACTTTCTGTGTAATATGATACTGTTACATTAGCTTACTTTATGTTTTATTTTCATATTCATATTTGCATATTTATTTTATATTCATCTGATATATGAATTTGTTTTTAATTGAACAGAAGGCAATGGAATGATTTTATCTTAGGACTGTTAATATTACAAATATATTAATACATACAATTTTTAAAAATCGCATACCCAATTTTCACTCAAAATATTTTACTATTAAAAACAAATATTGATTATAAAAATTTTCCAATGAAGCATTTTCTCTAAAAAAATTTTCAAGGAAGAAAAACTTTAAAAACTGGAATAAAATCTTTGAATGACTATTGGCTACTTTCATTTTTGAATGAAAAAAATTTTAATAGTAATGGAATGTAAGAAATGTCATAGTATTTTCAATCCCTTATACAGTAAAGTAAATAGAAACTGTATTCCTCTTCATTACAGCCAGGATACGTGCAAACCAGTAATGAATATTTATTTTGTGTGTATATTAACCAATTCTACAATTTATTGGTTGTTTTCATATGAAATTTTCCTGAATTCTCTGAAGGAAATTTTATACTTCCTTATGGAAAAATATTCAGAAAATAAAATGACATATTTTTGCCACTGTAATCCCCTTTTTTTGTCTCCTTCCTCCAGTCAAAGTTAATTTTAGGTTTCTTTTCTCTGCCTACAAACCAACTTCACTGAGCAATAAATGTGTGTCTAATGGATTTTTAGTCATGTGTGACATTTACCATGATAATGTACTCACATAGTTTAGTCTGCGGGGATATTTTATGAAAGCTTACCCCATTTTTTGGAAAAGCAATCCATCCCAAGTCCCCCATGACAGTACGTGAATCCAGTAAATTCACTGAAAGAGAAAGAAGAAAAAATTCAGTAAAATAGTTGGAAATGTGTCATTAATAGTATACTTATCTTATGTAACTGAAATGGGATTAGTCATTCATTATGAGGAACACAAATTTAAAATTTAACAAAATAAAACTTTTGGATGAAAGAGAATTAAGTGGCTTGAAATAAACATTTGAAGTCAACTACAGCAAAATACATAAATGAGTCATTACTCCAAGTGCTTTTATGTCAAACAAAAATAAAAGAAAAGAATAAGAAAAAGAAAGTAATGAGAGAAAAGTTCACAAAATACATAAGGAAAACGACTTTTTTTTTTAAGGTCTTGGTTTGAGGATTGAGCTGGAGCTATAAAATTAGGTTAAATGCATTTTTTTCTTCTGGAAAGCTGTTATGATGCAATTAGCAAATAATTTACATTAAACAGCAATAAAATATTACAGGCCTTGTAACATTTTTGTGATATTAACCAAAATTTGTAATCCAAATTACAAATTTAATTAAGAACTACAACTATAGATGTTTAGCCAAGCCAAGGAAACTAACATCTCTGAGTTGCTGCTATAGTTAAGAATCCATGGCATCCCTAAAGAGAATCTTCTATGTATATACAGTCATGGTCTAAAAAGTACTTCTTACAGGATATTAACAAAAGTTTTGAAAGGTGGACCTCATTTATGACTACCTTACACTGTCTGGAAATGCCCAAAATGGAAATCTGACTATTGTCCTTGCAAGAAGCCATGGATGAGCATGTATACATATGCTTGCACATACATTCTCATACATATTCACATATGATATTTATATTTCCAAAGGTTCACCCTATCTTCCTGGAAATCAGACAGTATATAAGTTGGTTTAATCAAAATGCTTTAGATTTGGATCACACCTCCACTTTCCAACCTACTGTAATTAACCCATTTACCATGGCACAAGTCAACTGATTTGAATGAGCACAGTTTATGGACCCAAAAGGATGTAACTGGATTATGCCTACTCAGAGGTACTGAAGATTCCTTAAAATGCATTCATGAGCCAGTACCTCTTGAACATGCCACTATTTCCAAAGGATGACTCTATCTGAAAAATCTAGAGTTCTAAATAAATAACAGTTGAAAAGCTGAGTAATGTGTTAGAATAATTTCATAAGAAAACACATTTATAAATGAGGAAACTGGGATTACAATTGAAAAATAAGATTCTATTACCATAGAAAGTATGTACATTTAACCCTTATTATCCATTTCATTTATGTAATATATGCAAACAAATCTTATAAACTAAATTAACTTTAGTAAATTTAAAATAAGCCACATTAATCTTTTTAGAAAAGACAGAAATATCTTCATTATATATTTTATACACACATTATAAATACATATACACATGTGTGTTCAGTATACTTGTATTTTACCCTCACTAAGTACTGAGATCTATAAAAATACATGCAGTAGAATATATCACATTTAGACTACTCACATCCTACTAGTTTTAGGAGATAATTGAATAATCCATGGAATAATATTGTAACTGAATTTACTAAAAAAAAACTATTTTAAAATTTATTTTGTACTATTTTTATTGAAGTAACAGTGGTTTACAACTAAGTATACAATTTAGGGATAGAGGGTCACATGTCTTCAGCTGAATGTCACACCACCATGCTTATAACCAAAAAGCCCACATGGTCACCATGTGGGCTTTTCACCATGGTCTTTTAGGGTCAATAGTCTCCACTATTCCCCTCTACCCTTTCCCACATTCACTGGTGACTTTAGTTCTTCAGTCGATTTCTAAGATTTGCTTCAGTTTTTCTGTTCCTTTGTTTTGTTTCTCTATACTCCACATGAGTGAAAACATCTGTCATTTGTCCTTCTCCTTCTGACTTATTTTGCTTAGCATAAACCCCTACAGTTACATCCATTTTGTCCACATATGCTAAGATTTCATCTTTTTTCTACGGTTGACTAGTATTCCATTCTGTATATATACCTCATCTGTCACTGGGCACTTAGGTTGCTTCTATAACTTGAACATATGAGTGTATTTATCCCTTTAAATCAGTGTTTTTATATTTTCAGGAAATACTTAGGAGTGGAAATGTAGGTAATAAAGTAAATATATTTTATAATATTTTAGAAACCCTCATACTTTTCCCCATAGGAATTGGACCAATCTACACTCCCACTAAAAGTGAACAAAGGGTTCCCTTGTCTGCAGACCCTTACTAACACTTCTTTCTGGTCTTATTGATGAGGGCCAGTCTCACAGTTATGAGGCTGTTCTCTTTGTGGTTTTATATTGTCAATTCCCTGATGACCAGTAATAATTACCATTTTTTCATGTGTTCATTGGTGATCTGTATATCTTCAGAAAAACATCTGTTTAGACCATCAATACTTTTTGAAAAATTAGTATTCAAAACAAACAAACAACACAAACACCAAACTTTCCTACTAACCACTGATCTTGTATACTTGAGTCACTCCACTAAATCCAATTTTTCAGTTAGAGGCATACTCTTTTCTTTTTTTCTTCTGTTGCTGACTTTTCTGGTTTCCATGGGAATAAAGCTATATTAAACTTAAATGTCCTTGTCCTCATTTCAGTTTTTCTGGGACACTAGGGCTATGTCTAGACATGACTAAATACCAGGGGAGTGCAGAACCTAAATTGTCATGTTTATTCATCTTAGTGGTTCATCTGATTCACCTTTGATATTGAGCAACAATGTATCTGTGCAGCCTAGATAAAACAGAACAAATCAGTAAGTTAAAGGTCTTCTACTATAATGGCAGACACACTGAACTTAATCCTCAGTGGCAAATTGATATGCATATGAATTCTAGGAATTCACAAATACTCTGCCATGAGAAAAACAACAATCCTTATAGATCTCTTAATATGTAAATCTTACAATATTCATTTTTTCCAACAGAATTTCATGCCTTTAAAAAATATTCTTGCCTCACTTGAATTACTTTTAGTTTACTTTTTACCATTATTTTAACATATATATGTATATATATATAATTCATATATATATGAATAAACTCCAAATTCTAGCATTACTGTTAATATAATTTATTGGGGGATTTCAATACTGGAATATATTACCAAACACATAAAAATAATCATCATTAGAATGTGTATCATCTTGTCAGAAGATTTTCTTCAGACAAAGAGAATACATTTATAGGAAATGCATACATGTCACTCCCCAGTACCTTCTAAAATTGTTTCCTCTTGAAAACAAATGATTTCATAAAATTAATACCACCCCATTACTTAGGCTAGCTACATAACAACCAGAAGTGCACATAAAGGGTATGTATAAAGTTAAGTTTTCAGAAATTCATTATTAAATTTGGAAAAGGAATTGTCAGTGATGGAGCACAGTCACTAAGCATCATCTGTGCTACAATTACAGTAATTAAATTGTTCTGAATAGTATATATGCTTGTTGTGAACTGCAATGAATGCACAATGAGTATTGATCTTCATTGTACAACTTAATTAAAACTTGTCCAGGAGAAGCCACTAATGAATATAATTAGAGGAAATGTTTGATACCAGAGTTATTCTGGAAGACATTAATTAGATGTAAGAAATCTTATGGAAAATGTTTTCATTCTATTATTTATATTTAAAATAAAGCCACACCACTTAACTTAGAGACAGCCTTCAAGGTCATTTTCCCTCAGCCATTGTATAATTACAATGAAGATGGGCATATTGGTTGCTATTCTAATCAGTAATTAAGAAGATTGATTCTCCAGGAGAAATAGCTCTACAGGGGTCATTGAATACGTAGTCTATGTAAATTACTAAAGTTAATATGGGGGAAATAACTCACTAATACACAAATTTTTAATATATAAAAATCAGTTAACTGTCTGCCCAACCTAATAACATCATAATAGAAACTAGTGCAAACTAACGTGAAGTATGCTTTAATTTTATTACTACATGCTAATAATTTTAATGCTTTCCTGAACAGAGAAAAGCTTTTAAAGAAAATTTGCTTTCAAAAAACCAAAGGTTGCTGACTGATTCTTTTTGTTAGCATTCAGGTGGGGTAAATAAAAGACAGAATGCATAAAATGGAATATTCATAAGATTTCTAAGTTCTCAATATCATATATTCTAGAAAATAGATTTCAATTTGAGTTAGTAACTCAAATATGCTCTTATTATAACTTTCAAATATTCATAACTTGCTGTGTTTCTCTTTGACTCCATTGCTTTCTCTTTAACATTTTGCTAATATTAGTTAATATTAGTCACAAAAAACAGAAAAAAATTGCATTGGAGTCTCCAAGAAAGATAGAGTAGAATTAATGTTAATGTCATCTGAGACTTTGAAAAGTTCAAAGACAGTTCAAAGATGCTCACAGTTACTACTGCCTATGGGTAAAGCCTTGAGAGAATGCGTGATGTTTGTTTAAAATAGAGTCAAAAAACATTCTTACTACTATCTTATTCATTTCTTTTTTATACCAAGATTTTCAATTTGACAATAACCATAAATAAATAAACAAACACATAAGTAACTAGGGTATTTGGACTTCCACCACAATATGAAAAGCGAATACTCTGGGTTTGTTACTGATAGCATTCGCTTTTGCTAAAGCTGTTGAATCAAAGTCCCATTACATACAGTAGAATTTTGATGGAGACTTGCCATTGATTTTCATTTAACAATATCAGAAAAGCTACTGGATTCAATTACAGTACACATTTAACTAATCTGTAGGAATAAACCGCAGACATAGAGCTGTCCAGCCTCTCTCGATGGTCCCATTTAGCACAGATGTGACTTTTTGCTTCCAGGCTAAATATCATAATTTGACAACTGCTGCAGGGAACAAAGAACAATCGACAAAATGAATCCAGAGAAAGAAGACATGTGTTTACCATTAGGAAACTAAATTTGTAAATTTGGTAAAATTGTTAGAGGTTTAAAGGTGTATATATATATATATATATTTCTGGCATCTCTTTACTTGAAGGCAAGAATTCACCACCAAATATATTTCCACAATCAATGAGTGAACAGATATTATTTGTTTGCAATAATGAGCAACTTAAGTATAACTTTTTTTTAAGAAAAAAATTTAAAAAACACCAAAAAAGAAAATTACACCATGCTTATTATGTAGCCAATGTTCTCTTAGGCATTGTATTTGTCTTTCATTTAATCACATCCACAAACCTAAGACCCAACAAGAACAACGACATTTTGTAATCAGGATTCCAGCAAGGAAATTATAGAAGGATGAAAACATGAAACAATACAGGAGGTTTTCCTGATCAACCATGAGTCACGCCAATGATTTCTTGCAACCAACTGAAGATACCTTTATTGCAGACACCTATTTCCCTGTACATATAAAGGCCATGAACTAAATTCTAACCATGGATGAATCTGCTGCACTGCATATGAAACATGGTCTCTGCATTCTGCTCGAGAAAAAACCCATAACCAAGGAGATTGATTTTAAATTAATAGTAGTCTTAAAAATAACTATCAACATTATCTGACAAGTCTACTATCCTTGAGAAATCAGTTTTTTCACACATTAAACCACAATATATTTTGTAAAAATTTCATTAAAATGCATTTAAAAATAAACACCACACTCTCTTGTAGTTAATGTCCTCTTTCCATATTTTTCTAAACTCAAGTTATTAAATCTGAAGTCAACATCCCTTTAGTTTTGTATGTCATCCTCACCCCTTACCTAATTGCAATGTGCTTCACAATCATTACCCCATCCAAATTTCTTTTACCAAGCTCAGTATTGGTAACGAGATACTTTTGAATTCCTAATTTGCCTTCGCTTTTGGAAACATTTGGCTATATCTCCCAAAAGGAAACTCTCAACTTTTGTCTTTAATAACAACATATTTATGCGATTTTCTTCTATCTCTCACTTATTTCCATTTTAAGTTCCTCTTCCTGTGCTAACCCTTCAAATCTTAGCTTTGATCAATACTCAATTATTTTAGACTTTCTTCACTTGTCATTCTACACAAATGTTTCTTGACTAGGATTTAATCTAGTAGCAAAATATAAGATTTCTTGAGAAGACAAATGCCTACATACTCGTTCAGATTGTTTAGGCTAGAGAATTACTGATATAGCTACTTTGTTTTTTAATAGGCAATATGAACATATTTTTCTGTGTCAAGACCCATATAGAGGTGCTCATGAATTTCAAAATATTTCAGATATCATGTCAATGCTGTTCTGGATCACCCCAATTCATATATCTTGTCCACTTCTCTCTCCTGAAATTTCTATCAACTCATTAAACACCCTGTTGGTTATTAATGCATTCGTGACACACAGTCATCTCAGATTCAGTCTATTTCAAAAACAGAGCATTTTCCCTGTCCAAGAAAAGAAAAAGTCTTCCTCCTATGTTCCATATTGTTATGAATGAAAATTTTGTTATGAATGAAACATTCTTTCTTTCCAGAAATCAATGAGTCACCTTTGCCTTCTATCATTTTTATCCCCACATTGAATCAGTGACCAAAGTCAAACAATCCCAACTATATGCCATAAATAACTATCTAAACTGTTGCTGAATGTCATTCCACAAAAAGCCAGTTCAGCAAAATCCTAGATATATATATATAACTTTAAAATGTTCGTAATTTTGTTAGGAGAGGGATGATGCTGATAATTTCCTCAAAATACTTTATCGAGAAGGATCTTTCTAAGTCACTGATATCATTATGTCATTCACTTATTTCAAACCGTACAGTTATGCATAATTTTTAATGTAAGTCCTTACACCTTCGTCTCTCCATTGCTTTTCAGGATTTTCTCTTCCTACATTTTAACAATACCACACTTATTTCAGTTCCAATTATGTGGTCTCACTATTGATTCTCTTTTGTCCAATGAACTGTGAAGGTGATCTGCAAGGGAAGGGAGTTTTTGAGAAGAAAACATTAGAAAAGGAAATTTCTGACTGTCTTGGCAGTTGCTGGGTATGGGTGTATTTTCTGGAACTGATGCAGCCATCTAGAGAAAATAAGGAGAATCAGCAGGAAAGCAAAGCCTACAGATTAAGGTTGGCAGAGTGAAGAGGTGGAAGTGTCTGGCTCCAAATTGTATCATAGAGTTGCTAATCCATCTAAATTTGAAACTTGCTCTCTTAGGACTTTCAGTTATGTGGGAAAAATCAATTTTGTTGTTTAATCCAATGGGGAAGTGATTTGCTGTTATTTGCCAAGGAAGACATCCTAACTGATACAACTGCTAAGTGGCAGAATTTGTAGGCAAACTCCAGTCTTTCTTCTCCAGTCTTTCTTTTTTCTGGTCCTACCATGTCTTAATACTTACAAAAGTCTTATAAATTTCCAATGGCATTTGCAAATGAATCGCTTAAATCCCCTAAAAAATCATCTTTGAAATCATAGCAAAGATAGATTTGTGCTATCCTTTTCAGTCTTAACATATGCTTAGTTGTTGACTGCAGATACAATCATTGTCCTTGTTTGCTTCAAATATTTTCATCTCTGATAATTTATTGTTTTTTGGTTTCAAAATATTCTTCACCATTATAAAAAATGAAGTTTTGGCTATCACTCTTCAAAATTAAGCAGTATATTTCACCATAAAGGAAGCAAAAATCAATCAAAAATCTATACTAGACATTTAAGTTGTTATATGCTCCATAACTGTATATTCATGGAGATGGCAAAAAAAATTCAGAACTAGTATCTACAGTATGTATGGTATCCATACTAGATATTAAGGCACATGTAACAATAAAGGCTAATGACAGTTAAATTATCAGGAACAAAGTCTGCTACAGTCACAGGACACATGGAATAAAAAAGGAAAATAAAATACAGTTTTCAATGACTACCATGTTAGATGTGGTAAACAAATTTGTCAAATCATACATATTTATTTTGCTCTAAAAAGAAAAATCAATATTAGATGACATAACAGGCTTGAAAACCATATTATGGGGGGGATTAATCATAATTTTCAACAAACATATTCATTTAATACTTAGCTCCACACGATTAGATATATATGAAGTATGAAAATATAGATACATATACATGAAAATATCACTTACAAAATAGCTTGGATCCTCAATACTTGAAATAAATACCATTCATGATTCACTCTGAGAATGGTTCACTATAGGGAGTATACTCAGTCCGACAGCTCAACTTCACTACTATGGAAAATTATGGAAGTCACTTTACTTTGAGGGCCTCGATCTCAGATTTATAATGTTGTTGACTGAAACTCATACAATTATATGTGTCTCTACTTAATATACATTATTTTGCTTAATCCAAATAATGACCCTGAGGTATATTATTTCACAACTTCACATATAAGAAAACTCAAACTGAGAAAAGCTAAAAAGGGAAGTATTATAGGTCCTAGTGCTAGTAAGTTCATGGCTTAAAGCTAAAGCAAAGTCTGACTACGAAGTTCTTTCTTTTGCTTCCTTGAAAATCCTAAACCACACATGCACTTGTATGTATTATGACTTAGATATATTTGGGGTGTGTGTGTGTTTGTATATATATATTTAATAAAACCCATATATATGTGGGTTTCATTAAATAAATGAATTGTGAACATTATGTTTCAGCAGTCAGCATCTACCACAACATTCTAATAGTACCGTCAATAAGATGGAAGTCTCAGACATATTATTCTAAAAAATGCAGCCTTTAGTTTTTTTCTAGAGAAATAGTAGTTTATTATCAAATTTCCAGCAACAAATTACAAGATTTCAAAAAGCAAAAGGGTAAATACTCAACAATATGACAAATTCCCTTGCTTAATGTTTTACTTTGTTATTCATGTTTTAAATATGTTAATTATATCAAAACAAGGCATATATTAGTCCAAATATACTTTCCCTTTAGATGTCAAAAAGTACAGGATGTCAAAAATAGAACGGGAAATGTATGCAAAGCTGATTCTTTGTTTTGAATGACTACTACCCCCATTCCCTAATTACTCCTAATGCTTGATTGAAATATACCAAATTGCAAAACAATCTATACAATCATTAGCTTTCCAGCCTTCGGGCTAGGATAAATGATGGTTAGATCTGAACATGCACTAAACTAGACACAAAAAATGCACAAATTTACTGTCTATTTTAAGGTAATGGGATATTCAAAACTGGGCAGACAACTGGACAGCCTAGTATTCATCTTTGTAAGATAAAAGTGACTCAAATTTTGGTAGGCCTCTTAAGTCATTATCCTCATAACAATCTTTCAGCAAAGTTAAAAAATTTATTTCTCTTGTACACTTCTACATGATGATTCTTTGTTATCTAAAATGGGAAAAAATACATGTCACAATACATCTTTGGATAAGGTTGTCATAAAAAGTAGCCAAAATACAGAGAAATGTTAAAAAGTATTTTGTCCAATAATTGTAGGTGGTTGAACATAAACATTTTGGCACTCAGTTCTAATTACAAACCTCAAAATAGCTAGCAACATTCAAATTGGAGGAAAGCATTTTGAAGTTAGTATGTTAAAATACAGAGAATTGTATGTCTTAATGGTATGGCTGATGATCTAAAACAGTAATTTTTTGACTAATTAAGTTGGTATCTAATAGAGATTTTTCAGTCAATGTATACTAGCTAGTTTATTAATTCTTATTTTCCATGGAAAAGGAAATAAAAGTACTTTTGTTTTTCTGTGGTATTGTGGCAGACACTTTCATGCTTATTAGTTATTCGCATTCATTCTCTTTTCTTGATATCAGAATCTTACTCGTGTTTGGAGTGGCAGTATGCCCAGCACCAAACAATGGGTCATGACTGGCTTTAGCAAATGATGATAATCACATTTCCATTATCTTAGTCTCCACTAAATCTAGTGGCCTTGTTACAAAGGTCTGCTCAATGAGATATAAACAGAAATCTGTTTGCCAGTTTCTAGGGACATTCTGTTGTCCTAATTGAAAGAATAACACAGTTGACCTGATTCTTGATTCTTCTCTTAGCTTTCCTTTTCTAAACTGGATATGATATTTGGTGATGCACCTGTGTCTTACAATCAGAAAACAATGATCTTGATAGGCCAAAATTTCATAATAGTTCACATCATGACATTAAGACACTGAATACAAACCACTAGATACCTATCCAGAAATTACTTTCTCAGACATTAAGAAGAAACCTCTGTATTTTAAGTCACTATTGGACAACCTTTCCATTATTTGCAACAAACAGATAATATATAAACTGAGTTAAAAGTTTAGTTTGCCTGTGTAACTTCTATTCAAATTATATGGACTATGCATCTGCAAAATGTGGGTTCGCTCAGTTACAAATATTTATTAAACATCTGCTTAAATAAGAAAGATTCTTCTAGGTCCTGGAGATACACCAATGAATAAAACATGATTAAAAAAAAGGAAACATCTTGCAGATTGTTCAAATTTCCTATTGCTTGTCTCAGAGAAAATACTTGCTTGAATTTATATTACATGTAAAATAATCATTCTATATCCCTAGAGTCAGATTCTCTTAGGGTATAATTATCTAAATTAACTTTTGGCACTTAAGGATATACATGAACACATTCAAAAGGAGAATATTATCTAGGAATCTAAAGAGGAAATGCTAATACATATATTGTGATAAGTTATGAGAGTAAATGATACTATCATTGAGTACATTATCAAACCATACTTAATTTTTTCTTTTGCACTTTCATTGCCTTTTACATTTCACTAAAATCTTGTATATCTTTAATGTGCAGTGTGTTATTATCTGATAATGTGTACTCACTTTTAGCCTTAGCACATTTTCACATCTTCCTATTGGAGATTAGTATTAGAAAATATTTATATAACATTTCCTGTGTAAATAAGTCCTGGCTTTCTATCTAAATTTGAAGGGTATTCTCAGTGTGGTGTTTCTATTGCCTGCATTAATACTGCACACAATGTTTTTAATAAGTGCAAATGCACTGACACATATATTGACACTTAGAAAATTAGGACATAGTAAATGGAACCCAGGAGACTGCATTTAGTGGTCACACCCTCCAGATAATTTTTTTCTTGCTTCATTAGATTTAGAAAATATTTGAATTTGGCTCTGCCCTGTTCAGTGAGACCAGTCTATCCAGAGCACAGTAGAAATGCAGTGGTAAGGTAAAACTGAGTCTGCAGAAGCTATAGGATCGCACTGGTCCCGGAACATAGATAGACTTTAAGTATCTCTGGTCTAAGTAAGAGTTCTTCAACAGGAATACAAGTCATATTTATAGATGCCCTAAAATTACAGATTGTCAGATTCTAAATTTAGAGAATGCAGGGGAATTGTTTGAATATTTTTAATTTAGTGAATCTGTAGGGTTAGTGAGTTAGTCAGGTTTTCTGCCCCTGTAGCCAGCACCTCAATTACAGCACCTTTCCTCATGACAGTGCAGTCAGGTGGGTTTATGCACATGTGAGTGTATACAACCAAGACTAAGAGAAAGGGGATAAAAGGGTGTAGAGGGCATGAGAGAACATGCATGAACACCAGATGAGAGAGCATAGAGAACAGCAGAGAAGCCAGAGAAAGAGTGTGAAGATTCCTGAAGGACTTGGGGGTTCCCCTGCCTTCCAGTGCCCCCAGCCCTGACCCTCATCCCCAGTCCTGCCCTGCCTGGTGTTGCTTGTGTAACTGCTAAAACCAATCAAGAACCTACACAGATTGGTGGGCCTGAACCTGCATGACAATGGACATCACGAACAAGCCGGTTACCCTACAACTGGTAATGAGGATTGGTTACACTACAGGGTCTGATTGGATCTAGACATGGTTTATTTTTGTAACTGTCACTAGCTATTATTATTCATATCAATGTAGGGAAACTGGAGTGGTTCATGCTTTTTTTCCACCTGCAACCATGTTTTCTTCCCAGACTTCACTGCCTATACATGACATTATGATACAATTTTATGTTAATTCAAGAGGTGCTTGAAACACAGTCCAGGGCACACACACACCTATTACTGAAGACACCTGGGCTAAGCCAGCAAGCACAGAGTGTGCATACCTACAAGTCCTGATGCCCAGGTGAGAGCATCAGGGAGTTAGAGATAAGAGAAGCCAGAGTGGGGGCTAGGAGATGGCAGGGGCAGAGAGGCTTGGTGGCTCCTGCCTCCCTACTTGCTGGTCTGCCTGAACTTGGTTCCCTGCTTCAACATTAAAGGCTTGCTCAGTCTACCAAGAGCTCCAAAATGCTTTATCCATTTGCCCAAATCCACGATGAACTTGCTCACCTACTCTGGGAATTTGGCCCATTTTAAGATGGTGGTAGAATATTTAGAATTGATATATTTGATGTTCTGAAGTTAACTCTGATAAGCACCTATAGGTTAGGAAGTACAGAACCAAATTAAAACTTTGACACATATTATAACTTCTTTTCAAGCTAGATTTCTAGAAAGCTACAGATGAGGATCATAACATACTGGTCTAGACAAAATTCCTTTTATACTTAACACAGTGGTTTTCACACTTAGCTTGCAATGGCCCCTGCAGTTCTAAAGAATTGTCTCAGAGGTACAGGTGAAATGAGAGAAGAGATAAAATCATATCCAAGAAATGTGGAAATTCCTTTATGATATGCTTAATGTATTGATTTTTTTCTGGTGTAACCATTAGACTCTCCAATCTTTGTAGGTTCTTGACTGGTTTTAGCAGTTATACAGATACACAAGGCAGGGTAGGGGCCCACTGAGGTAAGACTGTGATGGGGAGGCAGGCAGGTGAGCCCCCCAGGAAACTTCACATTCTTTCTCTGGTCTGGCCCCTCCCTGTCCCTCTCCCTCTCTGTTTCTCTCTTTCTCTCTCTAGCATCTCTCTTGCCTTATTGTAGTACTCTCTTTTCTATGTTTGTGCCTTTCTCGGGCCCTCTGCACCCTTCCATCCCCTTTCCTATGCCCAGATATACATACGCACACATGCGCACACCTACTGAATTGCATAATCATGGAGAGGGGGTACAATACTATAGGTGCTGGTCACCAGATGATGGGGGAAAAGTCTGACCCTACATATAGCTATTTGCTTTGAATGAGAGCTTAATGCTTAAAAAAAATTTCAAATCCATGTATATGTTTCTGGCTTTCAACAATGATGGAAATAAGAACCTATTAGGATGAAAATCAGTTCTGAATATATTGAAAATTGTTAAGAATATTCTTGATCACACTGTTCATTATTACAAACACAAATAAAAGAGTACAGTCCTCAAATAAAGGGGAGGTTCCAGGTTCTCTGCACCAGTGAAGGGTGCAACTAGCAGTCAATGGATGCAAAAAAAGACCTGGGAAGAGAAGGGTGGAAAGTAAAAATAAAGAGGAAGCTTGTGGAGCAGAGAGGTGAAGAATTCACACTTTCTTTTTGGCTTTGGACATGTTGCAGGGACTTTAGGACATGGAGGGAGATATGGGTGAGATTAGGGAGAAAGACATGAGGGGAGGTTGACAATGGCAACCTTTATCTTGACAAATATTGATTTTTGTGCTTATATTTTGATTTTTTCAGACTTATTTAGTTCTTTCTGTTCCTTTCTTTGGCTCCCCAACAGCAGGTGCCTTAGACTGCAGCAAGTGTTTGGGCCTCAGTGGACCTGCTTTGATCCAACCCAGTTTGGATGAGCATTTACCTATGAAGGTTGGACAGCACTCATGCTTCACTTGGAAACTGCATACTTTCTCTTCTCTCTTTTCACCCTAATTCTATAAAAAATTCCCCCCCTTTTGAAATTCTTAGGTGTTAAGAGAATGTATTTATTCATGAGGCCAATGAAAAAACCATTTAGACCATAGAGGTTTGGGGGTCTCTGGGTACCCTTCAATTTACTCTCTAACACAAATACCACAGTGACTAGCTTCTTTCAAATTCCAGATTCAGGGGGAAAGGTGGTTCTAGATGAATTGACAAGTTTTCGACTAGGAAACAAGAACTGTGTGACTAAAAGCTTGTACTTAAGTTTTCTACTCAACTGCATTAGCAGTAATGATACCAGGATGTTCCTAATAATGATACCAAGATTTTCCATGTGTCCATATATTTTATTATTCTTATGTAAATTGACTTTCCAATAAAACATGTCATTTTAGTAATAAAACACAATTCTTTCCTTGAATCACAAATAAACCACAAATAAAACAGGTATCTTTGAGACTAAGTCTCGCTATTTTTGCCTGTGGAACCATAGACACTTGTTGCCTGGGGTGCAAAGACTCAAGCAATCCCCAGTCTCATCTTCCCAGTAGTTGGGATTACAGGTGCACACCACCACAATCAGCTATTTTTTTTTTTTTTTTTTTTTTTTTTTTTGGTACTAGGTCTTGCTATTTTGCCCTGGACAGGACTCAAACAGCGATCCCTAGTCCCAGCCGCACTCCATATGCTGGCGTTTACAGGCATGCACCACCGTGCCCAGCTCAAAATAGTCATTATTATCTTTTGCACCTATATATTCATATCTAAAAGAATTTTTAGCTCAATAGAATGCTTTGATCTCTGATTTTTAAAATTGTTTTTAGACTAAACAAAGAGATAGTTAATCAAGTACGCTAACCAGATACTGGTTAGAATTAAACTCACTAACCAAACTGTACTAAAAAAGCTATTCACCACTACATTTTATTTTATATATATATACAAATACTTTATTATAAGATACTTATTTCACATTTTTATAATACCTGGGGCTCTCCTCTCCCTGATCATTCCCTCCTTCACTCAGCCCCTCCACCTCCAGGTTGTGAACTTCAGTTTGTTTTTTAGCTTGTTTTGACTTTTCCTCCTGGCCTTTTGTTTTTCCTATGCCCCATATATTAGTGAAACCATTTGGATTCTGTCCTTTTCTTTTTGACTTTTTTCTGCTAATATGATTTCTTCTAGGTACATCCATGTTATAAAATCATCAAACTTGTCATTTTTAATTGATGAGAAATATTCCATTGTGTACATATATCACATCTTTTTCATCCAGTCATCTGTTTTGGGACATTTTGGTTGCTTCCATGTCCTTTCAATTATAAGTAGTGCTGCAATAAACATCCGGGCACAGGTTTCCCTTTGTACCCAGTTGAGGACTCCTTTGTGAAGATTCCCTGAAGCGATTGCTGGGTCAAATGGTAGTTCCATTTTCATTAGTTTGAGGGCCCTCACACTGCTTTCCATAGTGACTGGACCAGTTTACATTCCCACCGATAGGGTGCACTACCTCCAACCTCCTCCCCCCCACCCAGTGTCATTCTCCTGTTTAAGATTGCAGATTTCAAGGAAGGTATACAGGAGCTGTTCTTGGAAGGCAGGAAAACAGAAAGAATATATAAAGAGGTTTGAACAAAAAGAAGAAATAAAAAGAAAATGAAGAGATGGGAATGGTGATTGAGATTCAGGTTAGGTTTCGGCCATTTTGTAAGATGGAGATGTGAACCATGTGAGCTTGGCCATGTGGCAAGGCCTGGGCCTTTCAACCTCTGGCTGGCCCGGGCTAGTAGCACGTGTGCTAAAGGTAGTTAAGAAGTTTGCAGATTTGAACTGTTTTGCTGAGTTTGACTGTGTCTGGAAGAGGCCGTGAAAAAGTTAGGCCTGAAAAGTGCACTTTGCTGGGTCCGGTACCATGAAGTTTCTTCTACTACCTGGAGAAAGACGACAAGGAGAAGATGGTATGGAAGAGAAGGAGCATGCCAAAGGAAGTTGTCTTCCAGCATCTGGAGACAAACTCTGACTAACTGGACATTGATGAGATGATCAGGACTGAGAGACTGAGGATTTTTGGGCAATCCGGGAAAGGATTTTGGACAATGTTTAGAAAAGTTTTGGACAATGTTAACGTAATCGAAGTTTTACTTACTTGTTTCTTATGTAGTAATTAGGAAATCACTTTGTAGAAATAAGTTAGTCTGCACTGATAGTCTTACTTTGATTTAGTATTTTGATAGAGAAGGCTGGGGATGGTGAAAAGAACCCATGGTAGTTTAAAGAGGGTAAATTGTGCCAAACTAGTTTAAAGTGTAAACTGTAGTTTTTAAGTTTCTCTTTTTAGGTCTGAAAGAGGGAAAGAAAGCAGAGAGAAGCTGGTAGCTGATGTTCGCATATCAATAGAAGGTTAACAGTGAAAATGCTAATGAATAGTTTGTAGCCTGCTTCTTAGGGAGAGAAGCAGGCATATAGCAGGCATAGGTGTAACTAGTTCAAGTTCAAGTTAAAGCCTGCTTCGTAGAGAGAAGTAGGCAGAGATGTGTTCTAGTTAAAGTCAAAAAGTCTTTTCTTTTTCCCCTGTTTCACCACCAGCAGTGTAAGAGTGTTCCTTTCTCTCCACATCCCCACCCAGCACTTGTTGCTGCCTTTTATTTTTTTTTTTTTTAATATGGGCCATTCTCATATATGGGTTGGTGTGAGGTACCACTACATTTTAAATGATCTCCATTATAAATCTATATTTAAATGGAATTCTATTCACCTGGTCAATGGTATCCACTTTCCTACTACTTTTCCCTACAATATTAAGCATTCCTTCCAAGTTATAAATCAAAATTGCTTCATAAATTATGTGACAGTCTAAATAATATAGGAAATCCAGAACAAATGAAAGAGTAAATCCATCTCTTCCTAAGAAATGTTGACCATTAAGAAACATATGTTTTATATTAATTGCTTTTCTAGAGGTAAAATTAAATCACGCTTAGAGCAGAAAAATTTACTTTGTGTTGAATGATAATGATTCAAGTCATGAATTTTAAGAATTTATTATAATGGAGGAAAGCAGTACTTAATTAAATCACAAAGAAAAAGTAACCACAAAATATCTATCTAGTCATTTACCAATCCTCAACAGAACTTTTTTTCTCATTGATACATTCGGTAAATGTGAAATATCTTATCTTTCTTTTTCTTATTTTAGCTAAAAATTTGTTTGGATTGGCAAACCATATCATTGGTGGTTTATAGATTGTAATAGCAGAGGTTATTAATTCTCAGTTATAAATTTAGGATAGGCCGGTCACAGTGGGACCGGGATTTAATGCCAGACTAGAACAGGAGGCTGAGACTGGGAATCACTTGAGTCCATGGGTTTGAGACTTGCCTGGAGTAACATAGCAAGATCTAGTCTCAAAATATAGCTGGGTGTGGTGGTGTATACCTGTAATCCCAGCTACTTGGGAGGCTGAGGTTGAGGATCACTTGAGTCCAGGGTATGCTGGGCAACGAGAGTCTGTGGTTCCCCGGGCAACATAGCGAGACCTAGCCTCAAAGAATGAATGAATGAATGAATCTAGGAAAAAGGTTATATTGGCTCTACAGACAAAGGATAATACAGTGAGACTGGGTAGGTTTCAAGCACATCTTCAAAAAAATGAAGTTATTTAATAACACAGATTCATTTAAACATAAATTATTGTGCCCAGCATACTTCACTGAGGAAGTTATTGGGCACTGCTGTTGGCTTTCAGTGAGTTCATAGACAGACAAAACTTTCTTTTCAGTGGTGCATGATATAAATGCAACAATGGTAACAAAAGACATTAGCAGTTTTCTTGAAATTAACTTGTTTTTGTTGGCAAATCATACTACTTCTGTCAATGGGGAATTTGAAGTCCAGAAGAGAACCTTCTCTGGTAATCCTTTATTTTTTATAGTGATTTATATTCTGTTCAAATACCACAAGTATAAAAACAAAGAGAAACCCAATTCCAGTTCAGTGTGACATGGAATAAGAATTGTCACACATCCTTGAGGTCTCTGTAAGGAGTCTTACTGTATTGACTTAGGTAGAAAGATCAAGTTAGGTAAAAGGAGCTGAATGTTTCCTACTGAGCAACCAGAACCCCAATGCATCAAAGCAGGTTTCCCCCAAGATGCATGGATTATAAGGGCAGAGGACAGTGGCAGAAGGAAGACCAGATATTTGTACCCAGCTCAGAGAGTACAGATTTTATCCTGAGGGCATTGGAGAGTCATTAAAGGGCTTACTAGGGAGTAAACAAAGGGTGCTAGAGCAATTGAACTAATGTCAAGTATTTTTCCCCAGTTCAGGGTAAATGACTTATCAGGTTTTTTCACACCCTTCTGCCATTAATCTCCAAACTGACACGTGTGGTACTTTCGCTGCCCCACTATTATACACATCTGAGCCCAATGGGTATGTGCATGTGTAAGTGTGAAGACCTGGGCCTAGAAGAAAGGGTATAAAAGGGCTTGTCATTCACGGGGAGGGGGAACTCAAGTGCCTGTTTCCAAGCTGCCTGGTTTCCTGTTTGCTATTAAAAATCCTGTTAAGATGATGCCAAGGGCTCCAACATTCTTTATTAAGCTTCTAGAACGGTGAACCTTCCCAAATTGGGATGATTGCAAAACACCAAGCATTTTCATTCCCAATAAACATTACACTACACTTACTAATATGGAAAATTAGATCTTGCTACACACAAGAGACACATTCACTATTGTTCTAAAACACATACTAATTAACATTTATATAATTTTAGAAATGCATCAAAATTTTTATAAAGTGCTCCATTATGTGATCTTATTCAGTGGTTGCAACTATAATCCATACGAACTTCCCATTTCACAGACAAGAAAGGCTAGGCACAGGTGTTCATGGAGGTATATTCTAGATTGCCCCATATTACACAGTTGAAGTGACTCAGCAGGTTCTAGACCTGTAGTATACTCTAGGCTCTAGACCTGTATTATACTGCCCCCCAAAGTGGAACACAGATTTTGCACTTCTAAGACTGAAACTAATTCTGCTTTTGAACAAATACAATTTTTTTCTTTTGGTTCCTATTTCTAACAATAATTAATCTAATCCATACTATGGACTTTTTGATGAGTCTCATGAAATAATATAAGGCAGTAAATTGGTGTAAGCTACAAAGTTCTATGCATATAAGTTACACAGAAGTGATGATAAAATATTTAATATAACCCTTTACATCGAAAAAAAATTTCCAAGGGGTTGACTTGAATAGGAGATGAAAGGTGAATGTATTTTTCATTAAGTATTTTAGTCCCCTTACTAGTCATAGACTAACATTAACAAAAGTACATGTCACGAGTTAAGACCAAATTATACTTTCTAAACTGCCCTCTATTGTTTACAAGGGTGTTGACCAACAATACTTAGCATTTTTTATTTCTTATTTTTAATTGACTATACATTTTTATTCCACTGCTTACCCTGAGGTTTTCCCATTATCTTAACACCCGTGAACCATCTTAATCGCTTGTTCCATCTCTCCCCCAATTTTCCCTCCTCCCCCTCTCATGCTCTATGCTTCTTATCTCTTGACAGTTTAAAATTATTCTTATCCATTTGTTTGCATGTTTTCCTTCTATCCCTCATAAAAGTGAGACCATCCAGTATTTATCTCTTTCTGGTTTATTTCTATTAACTTAACTCCCTCTAGCTCCTTCCATGTTGCTGTGAATGACATTTGTCTTTTTTGACTGATGAGTAATATTCCATCATGTACATATACCACAGCTTTCTATACCATTCTCTATTTTGGGGCATTTGGGTTACTTTCACATCCTGGTTATTGTAAATAGCGTTGCAGTAAACATCCGGGTACTGTGTCTTTTTGGATTAGAGTTTTTGTAACCTTTGGATAGATTCCTAGCAGTGGGATTGCTGGATCAAATGGTAGCTCCATTTTTAGTATTTTAAGGGTCCTCTATACAGCTTTCAATAGTGGCTGGACCAGTTTGCAATCTCCTCAGCAATGTAAGATTGTTCCTTTCTCTCCACATCCACGTCAGAATTTGTTATTTGTTGTTGCCTTTTTTTTTTTTTTTTTGATGTGTCATTCTTACTGGTGTGAGATTCTTTCTCGCTGGTTTTGAATTGCATTTCTCTGATTAGTGATACTGAGCATTTTTTCATATGCCTAATGGCCATTTAATACTTAGCACTTCCGAGGAGCTTTTATAACAGAATTTCTGCATGCAAAGGTAGGTCTAGAGTGTAGCATAGGCTAGGGACTGACAACTGAGCAACTTTCATACAAAAATCACAGAAAATCATTCAAAAGCTAAAGAATAGAGTGGAAGTAGTGTGTAGGAAGAGATACTGCCTTGCACTAGTCAAGTGGGTGAATCTGGGCAAAGGAATGGGAAGATATCAAGATAGAGTAAGTCAGCATGGAAGAATCTGATGACATGCAATTAGTTATTTAGTGAAAAGGAAAAAGTAAGTTACAAGTGACCTGGGGAAAAATATCCCGAGGATTCCACATGAATTTTTACATGCACATTTATGGTAATTTCCACTCACTATAGAATGATTCATTGCTTGGTTGGTGAAAGCTAGAATGATTAGATATCTGAAGATCTTCAGTCAAAACTCTAGAATAGTACATTTCTAGTATAAAAGAGATGAAAGCAAGACTGTCTGGTCCTGAATGCAGATATCTAACACTTTCAGATTTGTACCATGGACAAGTTATTTAAATATTTCCTGGATCAGATTCCTTATTAGTGCAACTGGAAAAATAATAATAATGGCAACAGTAGTGGCAGTAATAATACTTAATTCCTAGGTATGATTAGGTGAAGATATGTCAATAAATATTAAATATATATCTAAAGTTCTCAGAATGCCTAGAACACTGGATGTCAAAAAGAATGTTAGCCATAATTGTGTATCAGGATGTGCACTCATGAGTATGCAAATACATGCATGCATTTCACAAGTAGATCTATATATATTCTAAACTTCCTTTAACCTGCTGATGCTCACCTATGTAAAACAGAAAAGTCCTTGGAGGATTATATTACAGTTTTCAGAAAATATAAAAGCCCAATTACATTTTTAAATATTATTTCAAGTTCTGAATAAAATTAACTGATCAGAAAATTGTACATTTCAGAATAAAACAGAGGTGTCAAAATATAAAATTAGACTTCCAAATTAGAAAATGACTAAGGATTTAATTCTCCCAACTATCCCCTTTCAGCAAGATTTTAGTGGTAAAATTGTGTCTATTATTTGAATTTTTTTCACATTGTGTTTTTGTGAAATAAATTTACATCATTCTTTCTGTTTTGGGGAATATATATATATATACATACACACACACATATATATATATATATATATATCTTTATATATATATACACATATATAAAGTATATATAGGGATATTGATTGATACATATATACACACATGCACATACATACACATATGGGTTCTATAGAAAATGTAAAACTAAAAATATACTATGCTAGAACTAAATGATAAAGCACAGCTGTATTTTTTGATATTTTCTGACTAATGATAAACAACTAACCTTCTCCCAGGAAAATAGGTATAATGTAGTATTCATACCTAGGATCTGTGTACTGACAATTTTCCTTTTTCCTTAATCAACATCTATTATTCCATTTAAATAATGAAGAAATCAACAGAAAATTAGGACATCAAGTGGTGAGTTTTCTCATGGCTAGATCTATGAAAAATCCATACTTTCAATTATTTTTTTTAATTGTTTTCTTGTCCTAGATTTTCTTTAATTATTCAATGCAAAATAAATGATATCTATGATTGTAAAAGCTTATCTCAAACACCCCAAACTTAGTAAGAGGGAAAATAACAAAGACTAACATTTGTTTTGTTGCTGTTTTGTTCTATGATTTTTACTAGACAATAAATATACAATACTATTTTATGTGCTCAACAGCCTTACAAGTGTGCTTCAACAATTCACTGTAACTATGTAGAAGCTAAGGTTGATGGTTCAAGATTATATCCCCAGTACACAAGAGCTCACACCTCTATCTTTACATATCCCCATTCTTCTCTCCCAGAGAGAGTGACTGTAAAGTCAATTAGAGTTAAGCTATGGGGCCCTTAATAAAAAGGGACAATTCTATGTCACTGAGGTATTAGCAATATGGTCACTATGTCCATGTTTCTCTTATACTCGCAAAAATAATATATTTTTATATTATTTTCCTTTAGAAATTTCCCTCATGTACATTTAAATCTAAAATACTGCTGCAGTAATGTCTTATATCCTAATCCTTACCCAATTAGGTGTCGACATGCAAGCAATATGTAGTTTTAATCAGCTATATTCCCACAATTAACATTTGTACAGTGCTTTGTCAAGTAGAAACTGTTTCCGTTTATTTGCTCTGTACAATAATTATGCGAAGTAGGTAATACTGTAGTACAGATAAGTGAACTGAAATAAAAATTAACAATAACAAAATGAATGTCCACAGAAATTAGCAATAGAGATGCCCCCAAACAAAAGCCAAAAGAAAATAAGACAAATATGTTTTTAATGTTCAAAGTTTTTTTCTCTTCATTTTTGTGTAACACCATATCATTTAATCCTGTTTCTGCTTTATTTCACAGGCTTCAGTTGAGAGAGAGACAGCAAATCTGCAATATTAAATAAATGTTTCTGTTGTTCACGTCCACTCCCTGACCAGAGAAATCAAATTTGATAATTTGAAACTACACATGGTTAAAATTCCTCAGACATTGTAGTCTCCATGTATTTACTACTTTTCTCAGAAGATGGTTTATACTCCCTTGTAGGGAACTCTTTACACGCTATCTTGAGGGAGAAGGGAATCCATTGTCTTCATCCACAAGAGGAGGCAGTAGTATCACCTGTCCTGCCAGAACATGGTGGGGAGGCATCATAGAACTGTAACTTGGCTCACTGACAAAGCTCCTGTTGAGGATTGCTGGGCTGAGCTGGTGCCAGCCGGATCTACCTGCTGAGTTTGTCTTTCCACAGAAAAGACATTAACAAGCATCCTGGAACAGAAATGTACAGCTAGTGCAAAGTAAATAAGTGAGTTATCTTGTAAGAAACAACAACAAAAAATGACAGACACTTCAAATTGTGTACTTCTGATTTATGAGCTAAGTTAAAAAAATTACTTGATTTGACAAAAATCTATTACTTTTCTCTAAGGACTGGTTCCCAAGATTTTTTTTAACAAAGGGGTCTCTTTTATTTTCTTATCACCTAATTAGTAATCATGACTTCCAGGAAGTGCTGGAACCTATGACACAAAGGTTCTTGCCTTCTGCCTTGTGGACCAAACATTTTGTCTGACTGGCAAGGGGGTAAGGAAGAAGGGAGAAGAAAATAGGAAGGTGGAGAAGGAGGGGGGTGGGAGAGTTCAGGAAGGAGGGACAGAGGGGAAAGGGAGAAGTGACAGATGATAATAAGTGTGAAATTATTATAAGACAAAAGATACTACTACCTCTGAGTGAAAGAACAGACTGTATTTTCTCTTAGTCTTCCAATACTTAGCCTGAAACATGTTTCCAAGTAGGAACATTTTCTCACAAAGCATATGCAAAATATTTCAATCCTCAAGTTTTTGGCACTTTATTTTTAACCTGAATCATTTACTTAGAAGAGTTATGGGCCCAGTTCAGTTAAGAACTGAAGCCATATGTGATGGACTGAGAAGAAGGCCTGGGCAACAGTCCAGAAACTAAAATAGAATTAGAATCATCACAGACTCTTTAATCCCAATTATTTAATCTGCAGGGTGTCTAATGACACAAGTATTTGGCATGACTAGACAAAACAGTAGATCTTATAGAGAAATAAAAAGAAAAAAGGCTAAGTGAAATAAAATGAACTAAAAAGACTGTTTGTTTGTTTGTTTGTTTTTCCTTGTTTGGCTAGAATATATTCTAGAATATATATAGAATATATTCAACAAACATAACATCTGAATGTGTGCATATGAGTCCATGAATGGATGAGTGTGATACTGAACAACAAAAACATAAAAATAGAAAACCAAAGTATTTCATTAAGAATAAGTTCATGCTAATACCACTTTCATATGTCTTCCTACTCTTTTTTCAGCCTCACCACAACCCTTCCACATACCTCTACATGAGTCCCAGTGAGCATACTGACATCTGGCCAAATAACTATACCCCTCTTAATAATTTTACAAAAATTAAAGCTATAAATACAGAGTATCTGGGAGACACAGAGAGAATGCATGTCCCTGGAATCTGTTTTTGGTCAGCAAAGTCTTATGTGTTCCTTAATCATTTCAGAAAAAATACAAATGATATTATTAAGGTAGTAAAATAACATCTAAGCTGATCCACAGGAAAAAAACCATAAAACTTACTGAAAGAGTTTTAAACAGAATATACAAGGTTTTCTTTACCTGATATTCAATGTATAGTGTACTATAAGGCAAATTACACATACATGTTTTTCCTGGGGGGGAGGGGGGATATTTGGTAATGTTAAGTACTAGAGATGTTTGCTAATGGTTTCTTTAATTCACCAATGCTAAAAATGCATTTAAAATATGCTAACCTTAAATGGTATATAATAAGTACTACACTAAACCACAGAGTTTTTAAACACTCCAGTAGGTGAACCTACTGAATGGAAAGTTCTTTTATGACAATGTGACACCTGAATTTCTCATTAGAGATACTAGATGAAAATTTTAAGCTAGGCTTCCGTGAAAAGATGAAAAAGGAGCAAAATGCAATTACCACAATTTTGAGCACATGATTCAAATTCCTATGCACTTCGCAACATTTTTTTCTTTTAGTTTTTTTTTTTTTATTATCATTTTATGCTAACAAATTATAGCAGGTAAGAGGGTAAGGAAATTAAGAGAATTTTAAAATATTTCTCATGAAATTCATCAATCTGAATCATGCCTTAAATCATACAATTAAGTACCTGGTATTATTATTACAATATTCATTTAACTTAGAGTTATCTCTTGAGATTATATTATCAGAATAAATGAAATGAATAACTTCTATGTATATAAAACAGAAGAAAATTGCAAATTCTAATAAGCTTTTATATATCAGAATACCTATACCACTTCCTATTTGTAATTTGATTTATATAGTTATTTCATAATACACTGTATGACAACAATGATCCTATTATTTTCATACAAAGTTTCTTATGATTTTGTTATATTTATTAATAATGGTCTTATCAAAATGACCTGCTGCTCAAATTTAAGCTATATATTCTTAAACTTATCTTTCTTTCTTCAAAAGAAAAACATTCTTTGTTCAAACATTTTAAAATTTATTTTTCTAACTTTGAACAAATGGATAAATGTGGGTAAGAAAGTTTTAAAAAGAGAAAAGGACTTATAAGCTAGAGGGAGATTCCTCTAAGTACTAACAGGAATTGTTTTGGAATTTTAAAAATATATAAAAATAACTTACTTCTCAGAATAAACATTTGCAACAGAACAAATGGTTCAGAAGTGATTTTCAGTGAATAACTGTCAAGTATTCCAGTGTTTCAATTCATCTGGAGTACTCTAAAACCATTGTGAATAGAGAATCTCTCATAGGTCTATGTTCTCTATCAATTCATCTCACCGAATAAACTCACTTTATTTGTTATTCTAATAAGATACATTATTAAACATTTTGTAAAAATTAAAAATTTGTCAATCTGTTTTCACAACATTTTGCTTTCATCTATTTTTGCATCTACCTGTATATATACTCATACATATACATACACATCCTAGTCTGAGGCAGAATATAGATGAAGTTTCTGATGTCAATTAAAATTACTATTGAATGTGTTTATATACACAATTGACTATGATAATGCCCTTGAAGAAATCCCTGACTAAATGCCTGATTATATAAATTCTGATCAGACTAAATATGTATTTACCCAGTAGAGCATACCAAAAAGAGCTATTCAGCTCTATAGATAAATGCATAACTCACCAGAAATATTAGAACAGCAAAAGCCACTCTGAGTCTCTAGGGTAGTAATTTATATTTTTAACTCTCTTATTGCCTTTATAGTTAAAACTCACTCTTAAAATAGAAATAAAAATGACCAATACTATGATGTTTAATGAGCAAGTATGGATATTCAAACTTTAGTTAATTTTGATCCTTTATGAAAATAATTGCAAAACTATTTTAAGATCTCTAAAAATGTCATAATTATCTTAGAATAATTAAGTACTCTGATAAATACAAGCTATCCATTAGTAAAATGGAATATATCTGTGAATTTAACTTTGAAAAACAATATATAAGTACACATCACTACTTTACAGTAGCAATTTCTTCAAGATATTAATAGCACATTTTCCATTTTTAAAAACGAAGAACATTACATTTGACTTATAAAAGGAAAACATCTAGCTATTATAATCATACCCATTATAGTCTACTTTTATAATCAAGTTTTATTTCAAATGAAAGAAACAAATTAAAAAAATACTTAGTGTTAAGTAAAGAGCACTAAACATTGAAAGAGCACCAAATACTCCAGAAAGATTCAAGAGGTCAAATCAACCAACAAAAATACAGTGAAACATTACTATAGCAAAGTCATCTTCAGAATAACAGGGAAAGTAATACTATTTACAATGAAACACTTTGGGGATATTTATCTATAAACAATTTTAACATCTCATTTTTATATTCTATACAGAAGTGTTCTAAGTTACCATATTTTATACTGATTATTAATAACTTAAATAACAGTAATGGATTTCTAAGTATAAAAAAATAGTTTTTCCCATAACAGTTATGTCCTACAAGAATTGAAGTATGGAATTAATCATTTTTACAAATAATTATATGATAAGAACATTTTCAATCAAAGGGAAATTTTTCATAACAAATACAGGAATTGCCCAACCTTTCCCCTATCTTTGAGGAGGAAATGAAATCCTCTTACCAGTCATCCAGACATCCAGATCTTTGTCCACCTCAAAATCTGAAATTTCAAATTTCAAGACCTACCCTCAGTCCCCCTTTCACTTTTAAACCAAAAAGGCACACTATTTATGGCCCCTTCTAATTCCAACAATCTATGATTCAAATAGGGGTAATGGTTCTCTTTTTGTGTTCAGTTGTGTCCTGGTGAGGGAATGATTTTACTGTCCCTTTTCTGTGGGGTCCTGCTGTTTTCTCTAAAAGGAAATGAATTACTACAGGATGGCAAGGTCACAAAACAAAGCCATTTAGTTTTACAAATCTATTATGTCTTCCAATCTGTTTTATGGGCCTGGTCCTATTATACACCAAGAAAAACCCTAAAACAACTTTCTTCCTTTTCTTTCCTCTGAAAACAGTTACAATTTTATGATTGTTTTTCAAACAGCTCAGTCCATAACTTTTCCTTTCACATGTTTCTTTTTTGGATTTTTTTCTCCCCAGAACCAGCCCATTCCATTTTCTCAAACATACAAAACACTCAGGGACAAGAAACTGGACTTTCCAAAATACGAGCTGCTGACAACTGTCAGAAGCACTTTATTGGGACATTACTGGCTGTAGCTTCAATGAATTAAGCTTGATTCACTGCGGGTGAATCATTTTCAATGCAGAACTGTTCAGCAGTAATTGGCCAAGAATCCCTGCTGTGAAAAGCACTTGTCAAATAATGCTTGTTTACAAATATATCTCCAGACAGCAAAAAGTGGCAGTTACTGAATAAGTTCAGGGCCACCTCCAATACTCATAACAGTGGACATGTTCCTTTTACATATTAAATCTTTTAAAAATTTCACTTGTTGTTACACTTGCTTATGTTTCTCCTACTTGATCATTTTAGATACGCTTCTTCCTAAACAAGCCTCTAAATTATTTTATAATATTTTGTGTATTCAACTATGTAGTTCAAAAGTTCCTTCCACATGTAATTTATGACTAATGCATATAATAAAACAGCTCAATAATTTTTAATCTTAGACTGAGGATGAAGAGTAAGTTTTCTTTATATTGTTCATTATCTAACATATGTTGATATTCATTTTATATCAACTCAAGCATCTATGTACATTATATATATGTGTGTATATACACACACATACATATGTTTGGCTTTCTCTGGTAAATTGTTTATCTCTATAAACCTAAATTAAATATTTTAATGATTACAAAACCCGTTATGAATATAAACTCACATTTTTGTCTTAAATTTCTTCTTACATGAGAGTATCCATACTATACAAATATATAGGACACATATTCACTATAAGACACATATATCTAATAGTCTTAGAAATGGCTAAGCATTTTATAGGTTGCATAAAGAAAAATATATGAAATCAAGTTATTAATAGATTCAGTGCATGCATCAAATCTTTCAGGTCTTTATTTTTCTGAAGTCCCTAAAGAAACAAGCAAAATAAACTGAAAAATTTTAATTTGAGTCTAAAACAAACTGCTGTTATTAATATTGTTATATATTCCTTCTGATCAGTTTATAATAACACAGAAAAGCAAAACTAAGTATGAATTTTACAAAAAATAATAAAGATCTAGAATGATACTAATGAAAAGAACAAAACTGTTGGACAGATATGGAATGAATGAGATAAAGTCATAGATATTAAGACATTTTTCTATTTATGTAAAATAGTAGTATGTTACAAAATGTGTCCCAGACAAGAAACAAACTTTTATTTGTGGTCTTAAAAGCACTGGGGAGTAAAATACCCCTAATTTTTAGCTAGATTTCTGCAACCCCATTCTCACTATAACCCAGGTTTTGATGTGTGTTCCACTAGCTGGGGTTAGGAAAATACAACCTGTGGGCTTTAAGTTTATAAAATCCAGCTGCCCTCCACAATATTCAGGCTCTGCTTACAACACTTTTCGGAATCAAGCTGGTGTTATTTCCCTGCTTCCCTGCCTGTCTCCTTCTGTTTCTCAAACCTTCCTCAAGAGTATATCATCCTCCCGGAGACTTCATTTCTTTCCATTCTCCTAACTGCTCCTTTTCATCTATACATAAGCCTTCTTTTCACATCACACCTATGGAAGGAATTGAATATAAACTGATAACTCTACATTACCATTAATCTTTAAATCAAGATGCCCCTTTCCGTGGAACAAGACAGTTTATGAAAGGACTCCTAATCCGGTCACAATAGTCCAGACTTCTAACACAATAAATGTAACAAGAGATGTTCAAGGACGATGACTTCAGAAAACACCTCTCAACTTACGGGGCTTATGCATGGGAGACTATATACGTATATGTATACATGCGTATATACATGTGTGTATTTACCCACACATATCACATACATATATGTACATACAAGAGGAGAGAGGAAGGGATGGAATGGGTGAATGGATCAACACAGAGTGCTTAAATCTTATTTGAAATAAATTTAGGGCTTAAAGAACGAAGTTGATGGCTTGGGGCGGTGCGTCTGGATCTGCCCTGCTTTCACATGGTTCACAGCGAGCTGGCAGAGCTCGGAAAGCAGCTCAGTGCCTTTCCAGTGGCCAAGACACTACCCGTGCAAGTCACGAGAACACACACGACTCCGCCGCCACTGCTTCATCTTTCCGGTCCAGCTTCCACTGCCCCAGGAGTGGTTAAGGATCTGTGCCTTACTTTAGACACGGGAGCCCCAAATCGGAGCCCCAGTCTTCCAGGGCGGGGGTGGGGGTGGGGGGGGAGGGCTTTGGCGTTTTGTGGTGGAGTCGATTGCCTCTCGCAGTCTAGATCGGGATGTGAGATGGTGCCACCCACCCAAAGGAACGCGCCCTTTAGGCAAGACCCGGGAGCAACCCGGGTGAGCAAGGAGGCGCCGCGGCCGGCCGGGGTGCTCCCGGAGGCCGGGCTGCTGACCGAGCGCCGGCGGGAGGAGGGATTCAGCTCCGCCCCGGGAGCCTCGAGCGCCTCACAGGTGCGGCCCCAGCGCCCGGCTCTACTCTCCCAGTGGCCCGGGAAATTGTGGTCCGAGTTCCGCACGTGGAACTGGGGGTGGGGGAAAGGGTTAGGGGCGCCGGGATCGCTGCCGGCCGGAGGGCTTTTCCCCTCCAAGAACCGGGGGGATATCCCTGCTGGGCTCCAGAGGCAACTTCCAGGCGGTGACACTCCCCCCCTCCACCTCCCGCGGAATCCCACCTTCCCGCCTTCTTGCACTTTCGCCTCCGTGTGATTACGAGCCCCACAAAGTGAAGGGCACCCCACAGTGTGGGGCGCCTTCTCTCCATCGCCATCCTCTTCCCCTGAGAAATAATAGCTCTCGTCACCTACCCCGGAATAGCACTGGTGATGCCCTAAATAACAACTCCCAGAAGGCACTTTCCCCAAAAATAAAGGCATCCAGCCACCCCCACGATGTTTCACATCACCAGCCTCAAATAACGGTTTCCGAGAGCCCTTCTTGCTCTGCAGACAGTCCCCATTCCTTCCAGACCGAAATGTCACTTCCCAACACGCTTCCTGGAAGACCCAGCCGCACCCAACCCTCTGAAGCAGGTCTCAGGCCCCTCGGACTCCTAGCTTCCAACTTCCCAGCACCCCCCCCCCCCCCCCCCCCCCCCCCCCCCCCCCCCCCCCCCCCCCCCCAGCCAGCCTCCGTCCACATGGAGGTTGCTCGCCCAGCCCTCCGCTGCTCGTGTCAAACAATACAAGCAGAGAGCGCGGAGAGCGCGCCAAAAGGCCAGAGAACCAGGGAGACAGATGCGAACTGGGGCTGAGGCGTGCGATGCAGTCCGTAGCACCAGCCTCGAGCGCGCCCGGACCCGCACTCCCAGGCCCCGCCTCGCCCATCCGCCCCGGGAAGCCGCGGTCCCCACCCCCACGGCTCTACCTTCATTGCTGGGGCTGGCCAGGAGGGTCCGAAGCGCCGCGCACAGAAAAAGGCACGTCCAGAGGGGCGCCCTGCGGGGAGCGCAGTGGCAACCGGCTAGAGACGCAGAAGTGCCGGGGGGGCCGCCGCCGCTCGAGGGCCTCGGGCGACCCGCACCCCGGGGCGCTGAGCCCCGCATCTTCTCCAGCCGCCTCGGCCGCTCTTGTCCCGCGCCGCTCAGCCCACGGCTCAAGCCGCGCGGAGGGGGCGAGGGCGGCGCGCGTCCCCTCCTCGTGCCCCGTGGGGTCCTTCACCCGCTGGCACGCGGCGCCCCCAAATGCGGGAGCCACGGACCCTCTGAATCCACCGAAGTTTGCGCCGGGTCCTCTCGCCCTCCTCTCCAGTGGGGCGGAAGGAAAGCCGAGTTGGGGGCGCTTGTGCAGCTCCGGACCGGGCTCGAGGGTGTCCGGGGAGACGGTCCCAGGTCCTCTTGCTTTGCCTCTCAGGACTTTTTAAGGATCGCAGTCCTTTCGGGGCCACGCGGGGGGAGGAGAAAGGTTCCCTTGCGGTCTTCAGGGCTGACATGGACGAGAGTCAGGGAGACAAGTCATCTTTAAGTCCAGCAGGAACCGTCAGTAGAAAGAGGAGGAAGAGGCAGGGTGGCTAAGGATAAAGGAGGAGGAATTGGGAGAACCGCGGGGAGCGGAGGGGGGCGAGGCGAGCAAAGGCAAAGAGCCGCAGAGTTCCAAGAGGCCGGAGGCAGCAGGGAGCCGCGGGCGAGGACTGGCCCGGGGAGAGACCGACCGCGGCCCGCGGCCCGCGGCCAGTAGCGCGGAAGCCGGCGGCGGCGGCGGCGGCGGCGGCGGCCAGCGCGGCTCGCGGTCCCCACTGGTCGCGGCGGAGGCGGCGCGCGCGGCTGGGCTGGCGAGGTGGAAGCCGCACGGCCACGGCGCGCTCCTGCTGTGTCTGGAGCTCGGCGGTCCCCGCCGCCTCCCCGCTCTGCGCCTCCCACCCTGCTCCCTCCTACTCTGCTCAGCGCCCCCGCCCTCTGCTGCTCGCAGTCTCTCCAGCGAGCATCTACTGTAAGTGCGAGTGGCTTAGACGAAGTCACACACCCACGGAGGGAAGTAGTCCGCAGGCTGCCGTGGTGAACGTTGCCTAGCGGTCTCCCGGAAAAGCGCGTCTTCCTCCCTCGATAATTAGGGCGAAGAATACTCCTGACGGCGCCCGGAGGGCTGGGGCTCCCGGGAGGGGGCGAGGGAAATCTGCCCGCGCTGAGCCGGCAGTCTTCAGAGAAGCAGGTCCCGCGATTGGGCACGGTGCCTGCTGGCCATCACCGGCTTGTGGCATCAACAACCTTGTCGTCACATACGCTCGCATACGCAAGCTGTGCCTGACCGTGGCTAGTTTCTTAAACACCCCCACCTCTCGCGGCGACGGAGCTGTTCCCGGACTTTAACCGCTGGAATGGAATAATTAGTCAACACGTCTTCAGGAGTAAATTGCAGAATTTTTAAGCCTGGGTATGGTAACTGGGATGGAGGTTTCAGGAAGTCAAAGAATTTGACTATTGATTTATTGGTATTTGCAGTGTGCTAGGTGCCTTAGGGTGTGATGGTTTAATTCGTTAATTTCATTGAGAGAATGTTTTAGCATCTGAGCCATTATGTAACACGTAGCTAGATGTAGTTAGTGCCATTACAATCAGCACCGGTCAAATTTCAGTGTCTTAAAAAAAATATTTTAACTTCTTGTGTTCTGCCACATTGAGGAATTTGCAAGTAATTAAGGAAAAAAAAAACAGTTTAAAGCAATTCCCTGTTTCAGTTGCATGATATCTTCTCTTGCTTTCGTATTTTTCTTCAATTTTCTCATTCAGTCTTTCAAAGAGACATCTGAAGGGCAATTTTAATACGGAAAGACATTTAAAAAAAAAGGCTGACAAGAAACCACCCATAAAAAAGTGTTGATTTTAGAAGAAAGGGATCTTGTTTAATTTGGTGTGCAGTAACCACTATAAAGATTAGGGTAGCGCTCACACCTAATAAAAGCAAATCTGCTTCTTGGCTTTGACATCTATAGCCCCATTTGTCTTCACAACAAATTTCTCGTCATCTTTAGCTGATGACATTTGGTTTTCGTTCAAATAATTGCAATAAAGATGAAAGAATAAATCAGCAGTGATGCAATTTTGTAAAGAGGTGGAAGCTTATCTTTGATTTTTTTTTCCTGAAGTGTTTGGCACCAGAAATCTAAAAGCAGCTTCTTTCTATTATAATGTGCTCCAAATGCATGAAGCAAATTTAGAGAAATAGCAGTGAATCAGTTTTTTCAGTTTGGCAAAAAGCCTCACAATGAAATGCAAAGTTAAAATTTATGTTTCTATTTGAAGACCTTTCAAAATGTAAGCTCCTCCCCCACAATTTATAGTTGAGTTATTTAAAAATGTATTAACAGAGTATCAAATGAGTTATCTAAAGTCTACAAATAAATAATAATGCTAGTAGGAGAAACAGGCAGTTTAATGGACTTTTGAGCCAGTTGCTTCACTCTATAGGCCTCAGTAGCCTCATCACTAAACTGAGTAATTTGTGGACAGTCTTCAAATTCCTTTCTCTTCCCTATTCCTTGCATTTCTATCTTACAGCTTTTGTTCCTCTATATCTATTTATTTACTGTATACATCAAAACTACTAAATTTCTTCAGCCTTGCATTCAAGTCCTACGTAAAGGACTTAAACAAGTTTCCTATTTTATTTCACAGTGGCACTTTAAATTCAGTGTTCCTTAAATTGTCTCATATCATTCTGGTTTTATGTCTGTCACTACATTCTATACAATTTTCAACCTCTAAAAATATTTCATACATACACATCTCATCTAAATCTTGTCTAGTGTCCTAGGAGAATAGTATATTCAGTCTCTTTCCTTTCCCAAGAAGTAATTTTATAATACTGAAGTATCCATAGTTTATAATTGATGGCAATCAAAACAATAGCAATATTTTCTGCATAAAAATGGAAACAAATTATTAACCATGATTGCATACCTATATGTGCATAAGGATGCCATTTAAACTAAGTTTGCCAAGGAAAACCCTAGATAGTGTTCACTATAGTGAGTAGTTATGTTGTTTCCTACTCAATAGTTAGCTGAAAATGCAGAAAACAGTGTCTTTTGTATTCTCCACATTAATAGGCAATCATCTTTCTCATGACTGTATAATACTTATTAGATAGCACTAATGAATGAACAGATGCCAAAGGGAGCTCCAAGGACAGCATTAAAAGTCATTTTTGATCATAAGAATTAATCAGTAATTACAATGACGGTGGTTTGACTTTGGCTTCAGTTTTTATTGGGCCATGTTTTGGTTTCACAGTATATAAATACTTTTAGGATACTTATATTAGACCATGGCATTGCATGAAAGCTAAATGTCCTTTTTCTTCTACATACTCTTTCACACAGAAGTGGCTATAACTGCTTTGGATTCAAATTGTGAACATATCTAACATCTGCTTAAATTTGGCTTTCCTACTAAGATTTCTTGAAGCAAAGATAGTCAAAATCACCTTGATAAGGCAACTTGAAAGTTTATTGCCCTATGAATGACATTATGATTTAAGTTCAATGTATTAATAATGTGTGTATATGTGTCCATACACACACACACACACACACACACACACACACCCCTAAAATTTCTTCACTGCTTTCTATGTGCATCTTGAAAAGTAATCATAATAAGCAGATCTTCTAGTATTTATTGAAGGTTTGTGTATGTGAACATTATGTGATGTTTAACCCCAATTGTTTTATTCAATTCTGACATTTCATCTATGCTGTTGTAATTATTAGCCCCATAAAAAAGACGAGAACACTGAGGAAATTAGGTTAAGTGGCAGAGTGATCTCACAGCATGGTGAGATGTGGAAATTTTAACACATGGCACTGACTTGATTTGAGAAAAAATATAGCACAAGCAACAAAACACTGATAACTACTTGGTAATAAAAATAAAAAGAGTACTAGTTGGAACAATTAGTAGATAAAAATATTCCAATTTTCAGTTTTATTTAAATCCAAAAGCAATTAACCAAATCATGTAATGTATATCAGATTAATTAAAAGAATTGAAACAACTAAAAACCGAAACATACAATACTGGGAGACAAAAATTGTCTACAATCAAAAACAATCAAAAACACACACAATTTTTTGTACAATGAAGAAAACGAAATGAAGAAAATATCAAGATTGCAGTCTGTGGTCAGATATTACCAAAATCAGATGACAGAAAGCTCATATTAACTTTGGTAGAAAGATAAAGATTTATATAGAAAATCTAAATAAAAACTCCATAAATGTAAGATTTTCCCCCTAAAATGCGATATTTTTAGTAATTTCTTACATCATTCTTTGAGCCATTTTGCCATTTTTTTCTCAGTAAGAAGATTATTTCTCAGTAAGAAGTTGGGAATAAAACAAAAGCAAAACAAAATGTTTACCTATAGTAGATTTTATATATGAAATTATAAATAACCCAGTAAAATTATAAGCTACTTTAAGGAAGTTCATTTTTCAGGTCTATGATTTACCAAAGAGGATTATATGTTAATTATTTCAATCTCAAAGGTAATGACTCACTAAAATATACTTAAGCAATCAATAAATCTTGAATTTTAAAACCAAGATAATGTTAATATATTCACTAATTTATGATGAATTTTAATTTATTAACATATGGAATAAAATACAATTTTTGATTGTTTTAAGAATTGTTCTAAAGTTTTAGAATTCCTCTTCTCTACTAATGATCCACATTTTTACTTTAGATTTGTTTACAGTTAACTATCACTTAAATGCTTAACTTTAAAATAATTTTAATAAATTAAAGAGCGCTTTAATGTAGATATTGTTTCATGACTTAACAATAAAACATTACTTATCAGAAGCTTCACTTAATTAAAGACATTTATATCCTAATTAACATGCATGCTTTATCTCTTTTCTATTAATATTGAGAACAGAACAAAATCTTTCAGTTTCTTAGGTATTTATACAAATATTTTTTGCAAAGAATAATGAACAAAACTATTTAACTTAGTTACAATAGCAAAGAACTCACAGGTTTTTATTGTTGGAGGCTGATTCACTGTTTAATCATTCTTATCTATCTATGAGCTATTATTGTCTTAATGCAGTTAGTGTGAGAATAAGGATACTATAGTTTATAAGCTATCAAACAGATTTGCCAGGAGGTCCTTTGGTTGTTGCTGCCTCCAACAATTTGGACAATCAGTATCATATTAAGATGTGAACAGTGAAAGAAGTTGAAAAACATATTCACAGAAATCACAAGGCTGAAGTGATACACTGTGATAGAGATTAAGTTCACTCAAAATTCCATTTAATCACCCACCTTGTAGACTTAAGAAGTATCCTGGTAGTATGCAACAAATAACCTGTACTCATTTTCATATTCAGAGAGGTTTTCATTAAACTCAATGTATATATTCACTTGAAGTTAACAAATGGTTGTTTATACAAGACCATATTTTGTAATAGAATTATTGTGTGATAGAGAGAAAACTGCTAAATTTGCTCAATGATACAGTAAAAAAAAGGTTCATATACAAAAAAAAATTTGATGTCACTGTTTATGATCCATGGAATAAAATGGTAAGAGTTAATAGTGCTACTGTCTTGCACTCTCATAATCTGTGTTTGAAATCGAACGAGGAACATTTTCTGTATGACAGCCTCAGAACATCAAGTATTTTTAAAATACAGATAATTTTATATCCAAAAGTAATATTTTAAAGTGCAAGTAAATTAAAGTAGGCTAAATATTAAACATATCTTAATATTGTTTCATCATATTTTATATTTTATTTATATATATTTTATAGAGGTAATATTGACTTACATTGTTACTCCTATTTTGAAGCAGAGTGCCTACTCAGATGCAACTATTATTCACCTGCCACCATATCACTTATAGTTCACCACCATAGTTCATGGTGATATTTTAGTATATAGAACACAGAAATACTCTAATGTTCAACCAGAAGTGTTAAATCCATCCATCCATCCATCCATCCATCCATCCATCCATCCATCCATCCATCCATCCATCCATCCATCCATCCATCCATCCATCTGTTTTTAAGATATATATATGTATTAATACCATATATATGTATATATGAACACAATTGGAACTATTTAAATTCATGGAAAACATGTCTTAAAATATTAAATTACAAAGAGAACACAAAGAGGAAAATCTTAATTTGAAAAATGTAACTTAAATGATAATTGTTTATAACTAGTCATATATTTCTAGTTTGTATTTTTATATTTTCCAAAATAAAAATATATTTTTGTGCAACAATAGAAAGTAGAGGTTAAAAAAATGAAGAAAATGTTTATACACACATACATGTAGAATAGTAGAATAAAAAAGTATAGAAAAAAAGAGACAGAGAAAGTTGAAAGATTTTGACAATGAGTAACTTTATATTACCATAAAAGTTCTTTCAGTTAGTCTCTGCCTTATTTTATCTTATGTTTTCCCTTACTGTCAACCTTTGTGTTTCCTACTCCTTTTCCTTCACCTCTCCCTCTTAATTTCAGCACCCTTGGTATTTATTGATGTCTACTGGTTTTTGTTGTTGTTGTTGTTTTTTTTAAGTGTTTTATGTTTTCAAATTTTCTGCTTCGTGAATGTCTAATATTTATTTTTATCATTCTGACTTGCTTGGTTGCACATCATTTCCTACATTCCCTCCATAGTATATATGTACCACATATTCTTGATCCGTTCATCCACTGAAGGAGATTTAGGCTGTTACCCTGTTCAGCAATTACAGATAATGTTGCTATAAATATAGTAAAATATGTTATTTTTGTTGTTGACACTGGTTTTATATTGTGCCCAAGAATGCAATTGCTGATTTTTACATTATTACTGTTTTTATTTTTTAAAGATAAATCTAGATTGTTTTCTTGTGTATAATGGTTTCACCAGTTCATATTTCACCAACAAAGTAATTAGGTTCCTTTTTCTATACATCCTCCGAAGCACTTGTTGGAGTTCTTTATAATATGTGCCTCCTAACTGATGTTGTATTGGCTTTCATTCTAGAATTAGTCTGCATGTCTCATTTTTTGCATATATGTTTTGTCATTTTGATACTCTATTTAGTAAACTTTATATATTTTACCCATTTGCAAATTATATTGTTTTTCTGTTGTTGAGTTGCATGATTTTTAAATGTATCTTGGATATTAATTCCTTATCAGTTGTATTGTATTTAATATTTACATATTTTCTCCCATTCAACCAGGTATTTATTTAATCATTTTATATTATCATTCACATATAGAATCTTTTTAAACTGAGCTAATCCCAATTGTTTATTTTCACTATCTGTTCCACTGCCATAGGTATTGAGTCACCAAATATATCTTTATTGTTAATATCATAAAGCTTATCAACAATACTATGTTTTATGTATTTTAGTTTTGTGGTATTAGGTATTATTTATAAATCTTTAATCCATTTGGAATTTATTTTGTGCTTGTTGTTATCAAGTAATTCAATTTCATCTTTTATATGTGGCATTCCAATTTTCCCAATTCCATTTATTAGTAATCCTCTTTTTCTAATTTTATAGTCATGGATGTTTTATCATAGATAAGTATTGGTATTTCCAGCCCCTATTTTAAGAACAAGGATAATAGCGTAATGTTATCAGATTCAGTTTCATGTATTTTGACAGTTCTCGAAGGCATGATTTTTGAAGTTAACTTCACATTACAATGTGTTTTCCTGATGGACTATCTAGTATCCCCACTTTTTGAGGCAAAGTTCTGTTCCTATCTTCTTTACATACTTCACTATTGAATGTCCTTCTTTTGCTACACTGTGTACACTATAAATAGTTTCTTAAAATATGTATAAGAAAGGAGAATTGTACTACAGAATGAATGAAAATTATTATCTTAATCAGTGTGTTAATATTTTATGGCCTGAAATGCCATATACAATTTCTCTAGGACAAGATTTTCTTTTCCACTGTCCTTTTTTTTTTTTTTTTTTGACTTGTTTTTTGGAATCCTGCTTCCTCTTTGTTCTCTAAGCACATAAACTCATATCTTTCCAAATAAACATACCTCCAAAATCACTATTCTTCAGCGAACTTACATCTACAGTTCCTCAATGATAGTAACTCAAAAATTTCATAAAAAAGCTTCCCCTAGTTCTACAAGCACATGTTTCCTGATATTATATTTATAAAATTTTACAAAAACCTAAAATCTTTATATATAAGACAAATAGATATTCCTATCTTATGGTGATTAAAGGGCATGAAATAAATATGGACATGTTAGTGATGATTCTACTTATTGATGCCATCAAAATTATTGTCTGACTTTTTGATCCAATAATTGAAAATGATTTAACTATCAGTTCTATTAAAATATTATTAAAAGTTCGAGGTAGCAATGAATTTTATAAAGGATCTCTGCATAACATATAAATCACAAATTTAAACCACAGCTTGAGATCTACCAGTTCTTTTATTGTTAAACATGAACTTATTAAATAGTAAAATAGAGTATATTTTGTAGCATATTTTAAATATTAAACAAATAACTTTTTCCAAAGGAAAATGATTCTTTATTTTTACCTTTATAAATTATATTCTTAGTATTATTGTCTGGTAGAAGATTCCATTCCATGTTTACAAAGAAAAAGTTTAACAAATCGGGTAGAATGGAAATGTCCCCTTTAGTATTTTTATAAAAGTCACTTCTAAGCTCTTGTTTGTGTAAAGCCTCTCTAGTCCTGATTACACCTTCCTACCACTTACACAGTGGGCAAGTCTGATTTTGTTGGTCTCTTGGTGGGAAGTAAAGAGAAGTAAACATTAGTGTCTTGAAATAAATACAAACTTACAAATTGCATTTCTTCTTAAAGTTTTGCCTGTCAAACTTAGTTTACTTCAAGTGAGTGTAGACATTTTGTTTTGAAATAATAATAGTTTCATATGCCACTGCAAAGAAATGCACAAAGAAGTCCCACTGTGCCCTTCCATAAATATCTCTCCCTGTTGACATAACAACACATTTATTTATAAAACAAAATCAAAATCAATAAATCCATAATGGCACTGTTTATAAAGCTTATTCATATTTTAACACTTATACATGCACTCATTTATGTAATTGTGTGTATTCATGTGCTATTCAAATACATTGCATGTATGTAGCACACAAAAAAATGAGGACAATCTTACTACCACCAAAGTATTTCCTTTTGTTACCCCTTTATAACTACAGATATGTCTCTGGTTCCTGGAAACCACTAATAAATATTCTATTTATGTTGTTATATTATGTTACAATATGACTTAAATGGAATGATTTAGTACATCCGATCCCAAATACCATCATTTTGTTCAACATACTTTCCTTAAGACATTGATTAAAAAAATAATAATAATTCCCAGACAGGACCAGTGTCTATGTGTAATTTGCATGTTCTCTCCACATCTACATAAGTTTTCTATAGGCAGTCTGTTGTCCCTCCAGATCCCAAAGATGAAAGGAGAGGTTCACTGGTGTGGTGCCAAAATTTTCTCAGTCTGAGTGATGTGTGTGTGTGTGTGTGTGTGTGTGTGTGTGTGAGAGAGAGAGCGAGAGAGCGAGAGAGAGCGAGAAAGAGAGAGAGAGCACGATAATGCAATGGAAAGAAGGGTGAGATCCTCCACCCAGAGCTGTTGACTTAGGTTCCAGCTACCAATGACCAACAACTGGAATAAGAAATTTGGAAATAAATTAATGAATATATATTTTTTTTAAATTTCAATGATATTTGCAATTTTTTTAGAAGTTGAGTGATGCTTTTGGGACAACTATGCTTTAAAAACTTAGTTCTTACTTGTATAAATCATCTTGTGGTAGACTTTTTTTAATATTCTAGTTGACTTAAAATTATAGTTTAAAAAAAGCTACTAGATTTTAGGAAGCAATTACAAGATTATTTTTAATTCTGCCTAATTTCCTTGTTGTTCATCCTAGTTGTTGGTAATAGCAATAGCTTACTACTTCTTTATTGATGAGAAGTGTTTCTTAATGTGAATCTTACACAGTGGTTCTTTTTCATCCGTTTACTCATTGAAATATATTTGGGCACTTTCCAGCTTTGAACTATTACACATAAAGTCACTACTAACATTCATGCACAACGTCCTTGTGAAACTAAGTTTAATAAATTTTGTATTTTTGGATTCTACGCCCAAAAGTATATGGTCAATCAGTTTCATTCACCATTAATTTTACTGACATATGGTCTATGGTCCCTTCATTATACCTCCAACTTATTCAGTAAAAATAGGCAGTATCAGATCCAATTGTATAAGTCCCTTAAAAAAAAAAAAAAAAAAAAAACTCTCAGGACACACAAAATACTCATCATACCCAAAACACCAAATGGAATATCCAGTGGAATTTTGAATTAAAAAAAAAATACTTGAAAGGGAATAATCAAGAATGCAAATTAATATCTTTATACATAACTCATATGTATTTCTTTTTTAAACCACCATTTAATAGTAAAAACGTAACTATATCAACAAACTAATAGTCACACACTTACCCCTTGATTTACTCAAAATACATTCCTCAACTTCATTCTCTCTTTAACTTTTTTTATTCTCTTTACACATATATTCTAGTACCCAAATAAGTAACTCATATCACTTCATCCCAAGCTGACATTTCAAAAGATGAGTTCAAATACATTTGCAGAGATATTTTTGAGTTCATTCAAGCTGAGCAGCACTTCTTATCTTTTGAAATGTCAGGCGGTTGCTCTGAGGAAAATGGAAACAGATCTCTTTTAAACATCATCACACATGCGGGCATTGGATTTTGACTTGATTTCTCCAAGCACACTGTAGGAAATATATCATACTTATCTTATGTGTAAAGGTTTTTCTTTTTCTGAGAAAACGTCAAAGAATAACACTCAAAAAGCAAAAACAAGCCATCTTAATTATTATATACTGGGTGACTTGAAGGCCTTTTTAGATATTTCCTTGTTTCAAATTTTCTAATCACTTTAAATGTTTTAAGACTTTTATTTTTATACAGTATTGTTATACCATGAAAATCCTGGAACAGTATGATGTAGATCAAGTAAGAGGATAGTGGAACCCTAATTTTGACATTAAAAATATGAAACCAAAATATTGTAAAGAATCACATTAAGAGATTCTTGTAACCATAGTCCCACGTGTATAAATGCTTACACTTCTATATTTCTATAAAATCATTAAAAATATAGATGAATTTGTGCATTATATTAGGATAGACTCAACACATGCAATTAATTTATGTTGCCTCTTAAAATAAAGTTATTAATGAATAGATTTTCAAAGCAAATATAGTCTCTAGGGTCAAGAGAACAGGAAAGCAAACAAAAGGAAAATATGTTCAGAGCTGGACAACAAACAGATGGATAATACATAATCTAAAAGGTACGGAAAGTTGGATCTCAAATCAATAGGTGAAATAACTAATTAACAACATTATTATTTTTTTTTAACCAGGGGCACATAGAAAGTTCTGCAATGTGGAACATTAGGCAACTCTGATAGTGGATTAATGGAATAAAAATAAAAGCTTAATAGAAAATGTGTTCTAAAAATAATTGGATTCCCAGATCCTGTTCTCCAAACCAATCAATTAAGTAGTTTGTCCCCTACTTTACCCCCACTCAAATCTGAAAGAAAAAATTTTTAAAGTTTCTATTATAGTTTATATCCATCAAAGTAAAAATATGAATAACATCCTTAGTTGACTGTTGCTGTAAAACATATTATGCCAAAACTTACTTTATTGAAAAGTAGGAATAGGTAACTGAATTCAGTGGTCCCTCACAGACTGAAATCAAGATAATAGATGGAATTATAGTCATTTCAATGCTCAACTAGATAAAGACCTACTTAATTATATTGTGACCAAGAGTCAGATAAATTTACACATTTAGTCAGAGGCTATTTCTTGCCACATGAGTTTCCTATGCATTATACCTGCCTTATTAAAATTAGGAAATCAAGTTAGTGAAAGAATAATTAAGCAAGACAATAGATATAATTTTACTACCTAAGTTGCAAATCATATACTACTACCTTTGCTTATTCAACTCATTAGAAATTCACAAGTGACCAGGACATTCCACACTCAAGAAAAAAGGGATTACACAAGGCTAGGAATGTCAGGAGGTGAGTTTATGGGGACATCTTGGCAAGTATGTTTACCACTCAGAACTTTTGGATATAGAACTCTAGAACTGTCATTCTTCCTTACCCATTTAATGTTTGATCCTTGAAACAGACCACTGTTGAATAAAAAAGATTTTTAAAAATTAAATGGATTACCGAAATTAAAAATTCAACAGATTTATTATACAGTAGGGAAAAAAAAAGAAGCAAATAGTTAAAAACCTGAAATATAGCAGGGTGAATGTAAGAAATCAGAGGAATTTTAGAAGATAAAGCACTCTAAAATAATTATGGAAGGAAAAAAGTGAATGAATAGCAAAATGATAAGGAAAGGATAACCATCAGAGAAATAATTGATATTAAAATGTATTGAAAATGAAGAAAATAAGTTTACACATTGAAGGTCCTTGTAAAACATATGAAATAGATTTATGCAACGTCACAATGACATGACATTCGGAACAATGATGAAAAAGAAAAAAAAACTATTTACTTCTAGGGAATACAAACAATAAAACAACAACCAATGTTCCATGACATCAATAATCAACCCTTTGAGGCATGGAGACACAAGTAGTAGATAACAGAACACAATGGAGCAATAACTTGAAAATTTGAAAGAAAAAAAGTTTACAACCTTGAATTTTACTTTTAGCTGAACTATAACTATGCGGGAAGATTGAATATTCATACTGTTTAGAATTTCCCATTGACCCTTTATTAAAAAGGTACTGAATGATATAAGCTACCAAAATAAGAGTGTAAACCAAGTAATAGTTAAACATGCATTGAAAAATTTTTCTCAACACTGAGATAAAGGAGAATAGAATTTACAGATTATCTTAGATGATTCCAACACAAGGTTTATATTCCAGACAAAAGACCAAAATTCAGTAATTAGATAAAATTTATAGGATGCAGTATTAAACCAAGGAAAAAAGTTCAATATAATTCATAAATTATTGGAGTTATTTTAGAGATAGAAATACAGGAAAGGATTAAGGAAAGGACAAAAAATCTTATTCTATGTATTACATGATCTTTAAACAGCATTCACATAATACCAATGCAAATTATAAATGTAGATTTAAAAAAATTTGGTAAATAAGATTGACAGTACAATGTTATAGAATGGTTATAGAGGGGGACGATGAAAAATAATAAAATTCACTCAAATATTATAGTGGAATTAATAGGCTATACCTAAGCATTAATATATATAGATGGATGTTCATGTTATGTAGAGATAGAGGTGCTTGTATACAAAAATAATGTACCAAAAGGATACAATGGTTGATCTTGGAGCTAGGCCCATTAAGGCAGACAATGAACCACTGTCAAAAAATGTTAGTTATGCTGATATTTAAATGAAACACATTTGATTAAAATATAATTAATTTGTATACCTTTAAATATTTCAACAATTGAAAACATATGAAATATTCTTTAAGGTTTATTTTTAATGTCAGCATTGCATTCAACCTCTGCACATGTCAACAATTATACCTCTATTGATATATTTGTTAGTATTTGATAGTATTTGACACATGGGTTAATGCACAATTAAATTATCAATTTTTTCCACTGTTGGCAATGTAACATGTTTTGTGAGAATTTCTCTAGACTTAAAACCAATAAAAGTAATTGCAAGATTGTAAGGGAAAGACTAATATTTTAACCTAGACTTGATATCCCAATTTATTCTCTATAAGGTCTGTAAATTTTTTTCAATGGAAATATTTAAAATTTGTCAAAGGATGGAACATTGTTGCTTCTCTCCTCAAATGAAGCAGTACTCCTTTAACAAGTTTTCTCACTAGGCTGTTCATTTACTGTATTGTTAAGTTTCTATAGTGCTTTTCCTCTAAGTAGTTCATGGGGTTTCATGTTTTTTCAGTTTCTTTTCTACGTAACAATAAATGCAGGAGGACAGTGAAGCAAAGTCAATAGAGTTTTAATAGAAAAATGATTGTAATTCTAAATTGTTATGCCCAGCAAGATTTTGTTCATGTGTTGAAAGAAACATTCAAAGTCCTGTATAACTTCAAAAGGATAGCACTCAAATGTAATTTCCTCAAAAATTTCCACAAGAATTTTTCCACATCACTAGAAGATGAACAAATTATGAGCTATGAAATGGTTATGAACATCCACATTAAAAAAATCAAATTAGTTGTGTAAAACTATCAAGTTCTATGAGAAAGTGCGGGTTATTAGTTCCTTTAAATAACCCTTAAAACTGCTAAAAATCTTGAAAGATAAATTCATTTATTTATGTCAACTGTGACTTTTAGATACATAAAACAAACAAAAAAAAAACTTAGGAAGTAAGGTAAATTAGTAAGAGACTTAAAATTTTTAACTTGTTTAAGTATTTTTAATTGAGATAACACTGTTTTACAATACTGTGTATAGTTTTCACATCAAACCCATCACCAAAACAATACAACCTATTATGATCCCTTCTCAGTTTGCTCTCCTCCTCCTTCCTTTTTAGTAGCCTCAGTTCTACCCACGTTTATAATGTTTGAAATGAGTAAAGCAAAAACAAGAAAAAAACCATATTGATATAGCTAATATTTTTTTTTAAACTGTCAAAAAATTTTAGTACAGAATTTAGTTGAACTAGCACTCAAACTTTTAAATCACTGAAGGAAAAAAGATGTCAGTAAAACAAAGAATGAAAGAAAAAGGAACCTTAAAAAATCATAAAATAAAAACATGCACTAAAGTCTATATATTATTATGAAAGTAAATATGAACAGCTTAACTGTTTGATAAAAATTTGAGATGTGGATGATGAATAATTTAGTTCATGTATGATCTCTATAGAGAATTCCCTTTCAGTAAATTAGGTGATAAAGTTTGAAAATGATTCAGATAATATTTGAAATGATGGAAAGAAAAGACCAGGTGATTTTAGCAATGGGGTGGAATGAATGCCCCTTTCTCTGTGTGTGGATTTTCTCTCATTCTATGATAATCTGCTCAACTATCTTTCCTTATTCAATTATCTGCCAATGGGACACAAAATTACAGAATCAATAACTCTCTTGCCTTGCATTTTTGTTTTATTTTCAAGAAAGCATTAATGATGATACTAATGATTAACTCTTGTAGTACATGAAGTCTTTAGTGGCAGAAAACATACACTAGCAATTTTTTTTGTTACTATCTAGAATAATCTGGGATAGAGTTATATTCAACCAATTTTATGAACTGTTGAATTGATTATGTTCCCTGCTTCATTATTCCTAGGTAAGAACTTTTTATGAACATCACTCTTTGTGAATCTATGCTAACCACTTTATAATAGAAACATATAAGTTCATGCATGGTATATTTACTTAAAAGTGCTAAAAATAAGATGCTGACTTTTAAGTAACTTTGTAATTGAAAAATAAATTTTCAGTCTCATAACAAAAATACAATAATGGATTTTATTTTGAAATACATTTGTGTGTGTGTCTGTGTGTGTTTCCTCTCTATTTACTTCCTGTCTCATCTTCTAACTTGATAACCCTTAATTGATTCTAAGAATAGTAACAAATCTGTAAAAGAAAGCACTTGAGACAAACTGCTTTAATTGTATTACTATATTTTAAGGAATGACAAAAGTCACTATGATCCAGTGCGTTGAATCTAATAATTGGATTGAGTTTATTTGGGACTTTTTTGTTTGTTTTTTCAAGTGGAATGTGTTTTCTTTCTTTTAGCATAGTACTAATTTTTTAACAGTTTCCTGGGTAGCAATTTTAAATAAAGGTTTAAATCAAAAAGAAAAAAAAAACAGATCTATTTTTTGTATGGGCAATCAAAAGCATTTTTATTATTATCTAAATAAAATGAAGTTAGTCTTTAGTTAATAACATTTTATAAATATATACATGCAATTCTAAATAAATTATATACATGTATATAATTACTACTTTAATTTGCATACAACTTTTAGCAAAATTGCTGCTTGCAAGTGTAGGTGAAAAAGTTCAATGCCACTTTCAAAATTTCTACCATTTTTCCATAATTATTTTTGTAAATGGATTTCCCATTGAATTCAAGTCACTTCCGGTCTCAACCTTATAGTCCAGTCTACTCACATCAACTCTATCTTAAGAATTGTTAATTACTGCAGCCACCTTAATTTATTCATTCTCATTACTTTCTCAGGTATTTCAGAGTTCTAAATTCTGTGATGTCTGCTTTGAGTAGTATACTACTTCCTGTTCTTCCCATGTGGAGTGCAGTTCTCATATCTGAAAGAAGGAACTCAATTAGGAGACATATTAATGCCCATCGATCACATTAAGCACTAATATTTTAATTCATACACTTTAAGAAATTTAGTATCTACAATTTGATCAATGATAAAATGAAAATATTAATTGCTCTGTGTCTGTTCACCTCAAATAAATTGATGATGATGCTATCACTTAACAACTGCTCAGCACACACACACACACACACACACACACACACACACATAAATCTTAAATACAAACTATGAGGAATTTGATGAATATAAGTGTGAGCAACTTGTGAAATTATTGAAGATTTACTTACTTGTTTCTGCAGAGGTGTGTACTTGACAGGAAAGCCACATTTGTGACAAAAATGTGTTCAGTCCATGATTTAAATATTTTGGAAGTTTTGTTGTAATTTACATGGACAAGTATATTGCTGGGAAACTCATTTTAAGAACAAAGTGTGTCTAATTGTACACATTTTTCCAATTGCTGTATTTTGGTGTTAAAAGTATCATCTTTAATTATTTATATATAAATTATCTGAAAATCAATATCTTGTACACTATTTCACTACTCATGTAGAACAGTATAATTTATGTTGTGTTATTGGTATCTAGGGTAATATCACAGACCTTTACTGCTTCTTATCTTCTCTTATTTCATGTAAAACACAGAGATAAAAGAATATTTCCAAAATTTCTAGACAGTTACTGAAGTACTATTCTTTTTATCACACAGATATATAGATCATAAAGATGAAAGAATGTATATATCATATGACATAGATCATAAAGATGAGAAAATGCCAGGATGCTTTTAGATTTGATATAAAACCATAGTTATTTCAAAACATAGGTTTAGCTGGGTGTGTTGGCATGTGTCTGTAATCCCAGTTACCTGGGAGGCAGAGGTTGAAGGTGGTCATCACTTGAGTTTGCAAACAACTCTGGACCTGGTCTTTTAAAAATAAGTAACAAAAAAATATTAAAATATAGGTTTACTTACTGTTATGCTTGAAGGCAACTACAATAATTCTGTATATTTTCTCCTAGAACAAAAGAATTATACCTGATGATTTGTATTTCAAAGAATAATCTTCCATGTCAAAATTAATTTCTTAATGTAATTGTCCCTTATAATTAGTATTATTACCACTTCTGCTGCTACTTTATAGATGTTTAAGGCACAGGAAAATTGCCCAATATTTCATGGTCATTATAAACAATAGTTTTTAGTTCAAATTAATAAGGCATATCTGATTTAGTATCCACTTTAGATATATATTCTTTCAACTTTCACATTATCATAAAGGAAAGTTATTGTATATGTAGTAACTTGCTTTCAAATAGTTCCAGATACCAAACTGTCATTTTTATAGCATTCTCTGCCAAAAATTAGAGGGAAAACCTCATATTAATTGCTCTATTACTAATGGCATAAATTTTTTTTAAATATATAAAAATCACACTGATGAATACACATTTCAGAATGAGGACATAATGAAACAACATTATGCACTTAGGGGACATGAAAAAAAGTGGTTAAAAATAATTCCATAAGCTAGGCACAGTGATGCTTGCCTGTAAGCTCCGTCTAGAGCATGGCTGAGTCCATGGGTTCAAGACCCACCTGGGGCAACAAAGTGAGACCTAGTCTCAAAAAATAGTTGGGCGTGGTGATGCACACCTGTAATCCCAGCTACCTGGGAAACTGAGGCTGGGGATTGATTGAGTCCGTGGAAGCCCGGGCAACGTGAGACTGCAGTTCCCTGGGCAAAATGACTAGACCTAGTCTCAAAAATAATACTGATAATAATAATTCCATAATTCAAATGCCACTGTCTACACTGGTATACATTATAATATATAGTATTAGTAAACCTTCCTAGTTTCTAGGAAATTAAAAAATATAAAATCAACTCAATATATAATATTTACATAAAAGAAATTTTGCTTTGAAAACTGTAGCTTCTTAACCTTTACCAAAAGTCTTTTGATGAATATAATTTTAATATTAAATAGAAATATTAGAAAAGAGATAGTATCTGTTTCTTTCTGCTATTTATTTATCTGTGTTCTGCTATTCTTTCTAACATGTAGATTTTTTTGTCAATGTTTCCTTTATGCTACCTACTTTTATCTAATATGTGTGTATTTAGACATTAAGTTCTCAGTTTGCTGAGAAATGTTGCTTTATTTTTTCTCCTGGATACACAGCTGGATTATGTTTTCCAAGATACTTTTCAGTGATCTGTGACGTCTTGATCATGAGCCTACATTGTTTTAAATATGAAGTAATCAATTCTCTCTTCTAAAATATATAATAAACCTCTTTGAATGCCCACGCTATGCTTTGCCATTATTAGTTGGCTGAATGAAAAGAATTCAAGAATTTAAAGGCAGGCGAAGAAATAATCTGGGAGAAACCTGAAGTGCTGATGACTGAAGGACCATCCCATCATTAGTGTTGTGCCCTCTGTGATGTCAATGGGAAATCAAGTGCATCAACCAATAAGATTTAACATTAAGTTAAATCAGTAGCCCACTCTGTCTTACACATCATCTTTGACCAATAGAGTAATTAACTCAATCTTAACAAAGGTGTTCATCACTTCAAATCACCCTTATTTTTCATTATAGGATAACTTTTATACCAAATAAGTATTTACTTACTACTTATTTCTGGATGATTGCTTTAGCTCACTACCTGTTATAATTCTCACCATGGCTTTAATTCCTCTGATACTGCCTTTACTCACTTCCTTTTTCATGTCTCCTCCTCATGGATTTTTTTTTTAAAATTAGATTCTTTTCCACAAGACTTCATTTATCTCTCATATACATTGACCCTTGCACTGTCCTTCCTACCCTTTCCCCCAAAACACCAATTTAATTTCACCCAGTGATTCTGCATTTGCTTACCCATCTTCTTAAAGCCCTCTTACCCTGAAAACTTGTGCAGTTTTATATTTACTATCACTCAGATTTCTTATTATATGACCTCTCAAAAAGAACTCCCCAAATTGCTGTTTTTCACAAGGTTTTCATTCTTCTTTCTTCATTTTGCTTAATTTTCCCCTATTACTTACAATCTTATCTAACATTTAATTTATCTATGTATGTGTTCATTTTCTGTTGGCTCCCTCTAGAATATATGCCTGCCCAGAGTAACCATGAGGTATATTTTGTGATATATATCCAAAACTTAGAACCCATGTCCGCCATATAATTGGGGTTCAGGAAACATCTGTTCAATAGAATTGAATGAATCAATGAATCACCCTTCTAAATCCTGCAAAACTGATGGTCAACATCAAAACCTCTAGACACAATTCACATTTCCTCATGTGAGCCCCCAACCTATAGGCATATGTAACCACTTGCAGAAGCATGTGGCTTGACACAAAATTGCTATTAAGAAGTTGCAGTGACAGAGCAGGATTCTTGTTTTTTCACTCCGGACTCTGAATGATTAAAACAATAACATACATACACCATTGTATAACTTGAAGATTCAGTTGTTTATTAGCAGTTCTTTTTAGTATCTCCCTACTATTTTAATGTGTGTTAATTTTAAGATTACATCATAAATATTTTGTAAGAAAGGAAAATTTCTTTATATTATAATTTGGAACTGTATTTGCTTAAATGTTTAATTCATTTTTATCACCCTTTGATTCATTTTTTTCATAAAATAAATGTCTAAAGCTTAGGGTAGTAATGTTTAAAATATAACAGGGTTTCCTGCTTATATACAGTATATGTTCTTCACAGTAAATACTATTTTATTTGTCTGTTTAACAATGGCAGTGTTTTATGTTCAGTGGACAGTAATAAAAAAATCTTCACTTATTTGACATTCATCTGAAATGAATCTTGTTTAAATAAGTTAATTGAATAAATAAATAGCTAAAAGGAATTTTGGCATGTATTTTTTTCCTTTGAGCGACATGCCATGTGCCACAAAGCGCTGTTACCTTTCTCACATTGGGTAGCCATCATTTATATTTGGACATATTTTTTCTCATGCAAAATGTTATAAAATTGTTGAAAAGCAGTAAGAAGAATAATTTAGCATCATGGTAATAATTTATGCTGCACTTCTTTGTAAACAAAGGAAAAGCAGTCTCTCTTCCACTAAATCTTACAATCTATACAAATTTGTATCAAAACATAATGCTTTCATTGAAACACAATGAAATTTTTGCAAGAGGTTGGCCTGTTTGAGGGTTTTTAGTTTCTTTAAGATTATTTACACTTTTTTTTTCTAGTCATGTGTTAGATTTTGTAAATATACAATCTTTTACACATCTTTACACTCTGCTCTTAGCAAAATTGTGTTTTTATTCTTAGGATGCTGTTTCTTTGCAGTTTTTCTCACAAATGCACTAATATCTTTTAACCTTTAGAGAGGCTTCCTAATCTTCTTTCTTAGAAAAGTGATTACATACTTTCTTAATCTTTGATTTCAGTTAATAACATCAGTTGAGTTATTTCCACTCAATTAGAAACTTATTGAATTAGAAACATATTCAAATTACATGTTTTAAAAGGATTATTTTTGCCACTTTTATAGTCACATTTTCTTTTATTTTCTTCATAGCATGATGTTACCTGATATACAATAAATGCTTTTTCTTATTCTTTATTTCCCACTTCTATAGTGATAAGTTTAATGAAACCAGACACTGTTATCATGACTTAAAAAAAAAATTAACCCTGTAATTTGGCACGATATAAGTTAGCACTATTGAATGAATGGGATAATGGATGGCTGAGTTCATGTTTTAATTCTTATTCACTGTATCCCAAAATAAACACTTGGCATGGAAAATTACCTATATTGAATTCACCAACTTTCAAAAGATTAATCACACTTTGATGCTATTTATTGATAGATTTGTGACCCAAAATGAAAGCTATTTATACATTTTAGGAGGGATAAATAAATAGAGCACAAATATACCAACTATACAATTGTATAATCCTTATACTTAAATATAGGTGAAATAATTATCACTATTATATATTTTTAAATCACAAGTCATTATTTATTCCTGTTCTGTCACATACTTTGCTGGCAAAGATGATTCGAACTCTCATTTAGAAACACTGACATCTTATTTTAAAATAGACTATTTGTTCTTCTCTAGTTAGATGTGTGAGACACAGAAATAGAACACTGTGTGATGGAACAGATGCTGTAGCAATGGTGAGTTTATATGAGGATGCTGATGACAGATGCTACCTTACAGCATTAGCCAATATAATAAGTATGGGTATTACTACTGACAAATACTCAGAATGAGCTGGTTTATGGAAAAACATGAATGCATAATCCCATTTTCATGTACCATAAGTGGCCTTGTATTATGATATAACAAATATCCAAAGTTAATTGGAAAGGAATAAAACAAATTTAATACAGCTAGTGTGAACCACTTTCAATTTCCATTAGGTGCTTTTTCTCTATGGCATGGGGACAAAATAAAGATAAAATTTAGTGGGTAGTGGGGCAGTTAATTGAAAATATCCAAGTTACTTTGAAGATTTAGTCATATGTTGAGAGAGAAAATAATACATTTAATAACAATAATTATATTTATTAAGATTATTTTCATTGCTTAAATAGTTAACATATGAACAGCTGAAATTCTTTTAAGATGAATTAGAGGGAAGTACAAATTATTTTCTGATTGTGTAATTATGTTCTTTAAGCTAAAATAAATGCATACTCATTATAGCTATTTAAATAGTTTTAATATAGCAATATTTAGCATAAGGGATTTTGATATGTATATATATAATCAAATCGAAAGTCACTATATTTTGATTATCTTATGGTCCTGTTAGAATTGAATTTGACTAATTTATCTATTTCTATTATTGACTATATCAACAGCAAAATTAATGAATGAGTTGTATTTACCTCCTTCTACTATATCAATTTGAGTGACTTTAAACACATTCAAGGGAAGAACTTGAATATAGGTCATATATGTGGGTGGTGGTCCCAGGAAGAACAAGTAAGAAAATAGTGATAGCAAAGCAGGCAACATAAGCTGTGTTAATGGAATTACTGTCGCAGACTACTGCTACTCTGACCTTTGAGATCATTTGACCAACTATAAGGGTCAACTTGTATCAACCATCCCTCCAGAAGAAAACAGATCTGGCATATTCACTCCCCATTGTTTGAGTGCTAACTGAAAAATTTGAACTTCCTACAATGCATAAATTCATTGCATTCAAACACATTATAGAGGTACCAATAAAAACACATTATAGAGGTACCAATAACATCCTTAAAATACACTAGCATATGTATGCTTAAAATTCTGTAAATTGCAACTCACTCAAGTGTACATTCTTATGTTACATGTTAAGTATTCTTAACACATGCTTACTTACATATACACTTACACAATCATTTAAAAGGGGACCAGAGGAAGCTTTAAGAGATAATGATTATTTCTGTGACCTTGGTGGTTATGGTTTCTTAAGCATATACTTAACTCTAGATTCAAGGAGTTGCATACATTAACTATGCAAGTTTTTACATGTCCATTGCTCATCATTCAAATGGTTTTTAAAAATTCCCAGAGGGCAAGTGGGAAAATAGCTTTAAGATTGTAAGTTGAGGATATGTTGGACACTCATCTAAATAACCTGGCGTGAGATCTCAGAGCAAGAATGTGTGGGACATCATTTGCTACAGAATTGTGTCCTTTGTGTCAAACATCAAATTTAGTGGCTATGTGTATTTGCAAGTGTTATAATCTGTGTGTTTGTGTATATTTTAATTTTTATTTAATACAAACATTTGTTAATAATATAAAATTCATTGCTAGGAAATTTTCCAGATATTAAATTCTACACAAATGGAAACATATGAGAATAGCTCTCTATATGTCGATTTTACTACTAGTTTCTTCTTATTATAATACTTGTATGGAAAGGTTTCTTAAAAATAGAGTTATTGGGAACATGATGAGTTGTTTTTTACTTCAATTGTTTATGTATTGGTGCCTCCTAAATTTTGCTAAAAAATGTTCTTTTGATAAAACTTAACAGGTTTAAATTCACGTTAACTTAATTACCTTGTAGCTTATTATCAGAAACTAGATTTTTAGCTACCAAAATATAATTAAAACTACACTCTTAGTTTCATATATTTACTTTGAGAAAAAAAAATTTTAATGATTTTGGCAGAGGTCAGAGGAAAAAAGAGAAAAAAAATTACTACATTTCTTTGTAGCAAAAAAGAATCCATATAGCTTGAACTGTGTCCAGATTTGCTTTCCACCATCTCTGGAATACTTGCAGTCTAAGCTCATATAAATGCCACTGAGTGAAGGGAAAGGTCAAGAAAAAGCTGTGGCTGCCCCTTTGTTCAACTTCCAGTCATGCTAATCTGTGTACAGGCATATCCCTTGAGATCTCAAGTTTTTCCTTGAAATTCTTTGCTTCAGTTTCATTCATTTTCAGTGAAGAATATTTTCTGAAAGTCTAGGATATAAAAGGTCAAAGAAAAAGCTAAACAGGTAACACCCTGGGCCTTTTTCAATAATAGACACAGGTTTACCATCAGACATAACTCATACTTTTCTTTTATTATCAACAATAAAATATAAAGACAAACGTTACCATATTTTCTCTATGCACTTTGCAATCGATAGGAAAATAACATTTTCTAAATAATAGCAAAGCTTCCAATCAAATGACTTGTAGAATTTATGAAAAATGATCAGTTGCTTCTAAAAACACATTCAAGTTATATGTTGCTATTACTGATGTGTGCATGACCAGATGATCCCTTTTCTGTTGTTATTAGTCCCCATGGATTAGGATTATTATTTTTAGAGCAATTCTTGTGTCTAAAGTGTATTTGCAAGGGATTGGAAGAGCTTCAAATGTTAAGCCAGCTAAGTAATGTGTAATTCAAAATTAAATCTCAAAGAACTAAACATTCTACCTAAAACAAGAAGTTATGGATAAAGTACTGATTCTGAGCCACCATCTGGTCATCCAAATCACAGAGTTAAATTGCAAATACAAGGTTGTCTAGGAAGCAGCATGTGTAAAAAAGAACAAAATTAAGAAATAATTGAATTAGGCAAAGATTAAAGGTAATAATTACTAGACTTTATGTAATAAAAGATTTACAAGACTATGGCTTTTTTTTTTAATTCCATTTGTTGTTCCAGCATATCCATTGCTTGAAAATGATAATGTATTACTTTAGTTCTAAGTAGGAAAGAATGAAAATGAACAGTTTTGGGGATTCTGCATAATTCAACGAAGGAACTTTTGAGTTTGAGTTTGGTATCATCCCTAGTTCCAAAGAATAAGTTGAAGCAAAAAGTTTGACTTGTAGCTACAGTCTCTCAGAGAAACTGTGTATCTATGCATTTCTGAAAACCTATGTTGGTATTTTGAGAAGTACATCTATTAAAATTTATTGAGTAGAAATGAAGTGGCGTGGGGTTTCATATCTTTCAGATATGGGCCCACTGATTTTCCTTGGAGAATAGATTTCAATTTAGTATTTTTCTATAGTACAATGTTGCTTTTTCACTGAAGAACATAATTTCTGCTCCTAGCTTTTCCTGTGAAATTGTTTTTAAACTCTAACAGTGAGTGCAAACAACAAAGAGTATCAAGTTCACTTGAATTTCAATCCTTGAATTTCTATTCTATTTCCAGATAGCATCTTTGTTGTTTGGTGGAGAGAGGGTTTCTTTCAATATTTTTAAATGCATGTGTAAACATAAGTATTAGCACTTAAAAATAGTTGCTGAAGCTGCAAAAGAATTTAAACTACAACTTATGGCCATTATGGTTCCTATAGATTTTAGCTAATAATTTACTATCTTATACTGATAATTTAATAATATTAAACGTATCACTTAAGGGCAAATAGAAGATATTTAATGAATCTATACACAATATGAACACTCATTGAAGAAAAAAACACATAAGGAATCAAATGTGATGACCTATTCCAAAAACAAAACAAAACAAAACAAAACAAAAACAAAACACACACAAAAAAAACAATTCATATGGAAGTCAAATGTGTGAAGTATGACAGTTAGCACCTACAAATTACACCAAAATTTAGTATATCCTCTGTATATTACTGAGATGGTTAATTTTTTGTGCCAATTTCATTAGGCTATGATACACCGTATTTAGGGAAAACACCAGTCTAGTTGTTTCTGTGAAGATTTTTTAAAGGTGATTACTAATAAAATCACCAGGATTTGGATAATTCAAATTATTCTCCAAAATGTATGTGGGCCTCATTGAATCAGTTAAGTACTAATTGTTCTCTTTTAATAAAATTATAGAATATTGCATATTTTATGAAAGTAAAATATCTTAGAACTCTAAAAGAATTCCTGAATAATTAGTAGAAATGAATTATTTTAATGCCAAATATTAGAAATTAGTGTAAGCACTAAAGGAATTTGTTACTCTGATTAAAGTAGATCAAATAAAACTATTCTTGACTTGGTAGTAAAGACTACAATAAATACAAAGACAGAAAACTCTTTAAAGAATGAGAAAAAATATATGACAGAATTTGAAAATAATTTTTGCAACATTCTTTTTTATAATTCAATAATATATAAATGATGAATGCTAAAACCACTGCATCAAAATGTATTAGAAAGCAAGACATAAACAGCTGTCTGTTACAACAGTATGCATGAACTACAAATTTTATTTTATATTTTTTATATTAAATAATTTATTTATATATAAATTTCACATTTTGGTAATAGCTAGGGTTTGCCCAGGGCCTTCCCGGCCCAACCTTTCCCACCCTCTCCCATCCTCCCACCATCAAATTGTTTACTTCATTTTGGTTGTTACCTTGTTTTGACTTTTCCTCTTGGCTTTTGTTTATTTTTCCTATGTCCCATATATTAGTGAAACCATTTGGTTTCTGTCTTTTTCTTTCTGACTTGTTTCTACTAATATGATTCCTTGTAAGGACATCCATGTTATCATAAAATCATCAAATTTGTCATTTTTAATTGATGAGTAATATTCTATTGTGTATATGTACCACATCTTTTCCACTCAGTCTTGTGTTTTAGAACATTTGAGTTGTTTCCATGTCCTTATAATTATAAATAGTGCTACAATAAACATTTGGGCACAGGTATCCCTTTGTATAAGCTTTGAGATTTTCTTTGGGTAGATTCCCAGAAGAGCAATTGCTAGGTCAAATGGTATGAACTACAAATTTTAAATTAAAAAATATATACCTTATAAGATATTAAACTCATAATCACTTGTAAAATTGTAACCTCACACTTTAATATTCCTAGTGCAGCACAATATAAGGTACACAGCATTATCTATGAAACACTAATCCCTATAATGCTTAACATGAGTCCATTCAACATCAAGAACTAATGTTCAATTATAGGAAATACAGTTGGTTAAAATGAGACCCTCTCACTTTAAGGAAACAATCATGTGGATGACTCTTTAAATTAATTGGTCTGAAACAGCCAATAGCATTTTTAAAAATGATATAAACTTTCATATAAGGATAAGACTCTATAGGAATAAAATAATGCACTATTGTACTAAATAGATAACATTTTATATTATTAATAATAGGATCTAAAAATTTTAGAAAAGATAACACATTAAAATACATTTTTCCAGAATAATCACTCTTACAAACATTATGGAAGAATGATGATTAGATTTTTATTGCAATAGTGTTATGAGAAAAGAGGAAGACTTAGTCTAAATCTGGAGTAATTAGAATGTGGGGGTTTAGATTTGGTGCTGGATTAAATGTGATTTGTGAATGATTTGATGAGTCAAAATCCTAGATCTGCCTTGAACTTAGACAGTTCCCAAGACAAGAAATGCAGCAGGTGGCCCAGTCATAGTGAAATGATTTCTGCTTGGCACATTAATATTAAAACATAAAATCAAGGCAGCAATGTCACACCCTGAGTAAAAATTTGGACATCCACTGCTTAAAGATAATGCCTGTGATGGCTTCAGGTAGAATTGAAATCTCTTTGTGTTAGATAAGTGGTAAAAATTGGACTTTGTTACACACTCTATTAGCTTACTTGTTGATGTTATAACAAATCATCACAAATTTAGAGAACTTAAAGTAGCCTATATGTATTCACCGACAGTCCTGGAGGTCAGAAGAATAAAGTCTTAGATGCTGAAAATCATGTTAATTACAGTAGTGATTCCTTCTGGAAATTTCAAAGACAAATCTTTTCTTTGCCTTTTTCAGCTTCTAGAGGTATATATTTCTTTGCATTGTGGACTGCATCCCTTCAGTATGATTTCCTCTTTGCTTTTTCTTTCTTCTGAATTTCCTCTTTCACAGTCAAACATCCCTCTGCTTCTTTATTATATGTACACTTGTTATTTTCTGTTCATTCAAAAGTTAACAAAGGCTAACAATCAGGTATCTTTCTCCTTAGTCACAACTGGGAACTGGAAGCCAGAGCCAGAACCAGGATGCCGCTGGTCTTATCCTGAGGAAATTGTGCCCAGAAAAAATGCTGTCTTTGTGAAAAACCTGCATTTTGGCAACTACTGCCTCCAGACAAATCAGTAACTTCAAAGGACATCAACTCCAAAATATGTGACATTGCTTAAGTTTCCAGTTCCCAGAAGATAAAACTAAACAGATAAAGAGAGTTTTAACAGATCTCTTTGTTTTCCTCAATGCATAAACAGCATCAGATAAATACATTAACCAAACCCCTGCCTGGATTATCTTTGTAAAAATCCTTGAAGTGTTTTCCTTGTAGACTGTATAAAATCCTCACTGAGATGCTCAGGATTCAGTCAGCTTTCCCTGATCTATCTAGAGACTATGCCTGAGCTTGAGTCCTTAGTCTCAATTCTTTTAGAAACTCACTTACTTTTGCCTGCCTCATTTTATTTACACCAACAAAGATGATTCAAAATAATCTCACTTCTTAAAATATTGAACCATAGTCACAGCTACCTTCTATCATGCAAGGTAAAATATTCAGAGGATCAGGTATTAACAATTGTTACTCAGTCTACAATATAAAATACAAACTCATGAACTAAAAAAAAACTTTAGACAAGAGAATCTACTCTTGCAAAATTAATCAAAGAAAATGAAAGAGGTGTAGTAGCAATTTATAATTCAATAAAAGAGAATGATGAAGAGTCAATATTGTTATATTTGGCCTAAGTATATTCTCTAGACTTTGGATTGGCTTTCACATAGGTTCAGTTGGTCAGACAATATTGTTTGACCATTTGCCATTTGTGAAAAATGGAACTTAAAGGAAACTGTGAACAATTTTATAGGTTTATGAAAGAAATGACCTCTAGCAAATTTTAAGTATTTTGGTATTCTTGACATATATAAAATGCTGGCAAATGAGTCTTAGAATAGACTGGCAAAGAAAATCCTAAATTAAATCGTATATTTACTAAGGAATAGAACTTTTTATTAATGTGTGCTAAAAGTAATGCAAGGAAGTGAACAATCATGTCCATTTTTAAAAGAATGGCTTTCTGCAATTATAAAAATAATATATAATTAGTAAAAACATTTTGAACAAAATATTTAGCAACATTAAAAAAACCATTCCACAATGTATATCTCAGGTTAAATTATTTTTGATAATTTTAGAATATTCATCTTAATATCTCTCTGAGCAAACCACACACAAGTAGAATTTTTGTTATTTTATCTCAGTCTCTTTCTTGATTCAGTAAGATAAATGTCATACCATATTTATTTATTTTCATACACATATAATTTATATATAAATTTCACATCATTGTAATCCCAGGGATTTATCCCCTCATATCATATTTATATGTTATAGATTACATATTAAATATAGAACATATTCATTTATGGTATGAATGTTATATTTTATATAATTTACATGTTATCTGGTCAAATGTGGAATCTAGAAGATAAATATGCCATAACTATGGGTTTACAATCTTTTACCATTAATGCTTATCCATTATTATAATAATAGATTATCATTATAGAAAAAATATTACAAATGTTTGTTATGTTACTTAAGAATTTTTTTTGCTTAACTTCCTTTTTTACATCTTTTTAATAATGAGTTTGAGTTTTGAATTCTTTTTTGAATAAACGCATTGTCATATATTCAAATTTTTACATGCTAGTGAAACATTATAGAAGTAGTATTGTTTGGGGATAGAATTATTTTCTTGAACTGTTACTACAAAATAAATTTTATTTTACAAAGACTTTATAAAGTATGCATGCAGATTTAGAAATACTAATGAACTACATTTGAGCACTCTGTGAGTTGCTCATGAACATCGCACAGTTTTTCGAGCAAAAACTATGATAGAACATCATCAACATTTCAAAAGGACTCTTACATGTTCTTCCTAAACACTACTGACAGCATAGATGGCATGGTTTCAAGCACGAAGTGAACACTCCCATTAACTGTTTCATCCATATAGCATCTTATTCTGTGCTAGGCCCCATGAGGGTGCTCAATATTAATGATGATACTGATTGTGGCAAATGCATATTGATGATTTACAGCCTTTGAAATGTCATATATATTCAGTAATGAATGAAATCTATATGTGCATGTAAGAAAAATGTAAAATCATTTTTTTTGGAAAATGCCAAAAAATAAGTAACATCACTATAATAGTGCTGTTTATCATGTAGAAAAAAATACTATTCTAACTTATTTTAGTAATTTATAATCTCAGAATGCAGTGTGGTCATATAGTTATAGGTTATAGTAATGATGTTAACAACTAATTTCATTGGTTTCCAAAACCAGAGCTCTTAAACTATGTTTTCTAGAGCACAAAATCCTTAGAATTAGAATCTTCAGGTCTAACTCAGCTCTGTTCAGAGAAAGCAGCAAAAAGCAGACCTTGCTAGAAGGTAATAAAAGACACAAGGTTATTTCTGTTAAAGGATTTACATGAGTAATTAATTAGCTTTGATGATCTCTGTTTCACAGAGAGGAAGTAAAAGAGGTAAAATTAGTACCTATGAAAAAAGCATTTCTCTTGTGGCTCTCACTATCATAATCATGCCTTCAGTATGTATCAGGAAACATTACATAGTGAACAATAAGGAAATAATTTAATGTTGTATGTCAGTTAAGCTTTTCTTGGAGAGCTATAGAAAGATGTTAGACATGGTAATAAAGAAAATATTTAAATAGATAATAAAAATGCTAATCTACTTGTCAGAAAGGTCATGACTACAGTCAACAACTGTTCAAATAGAAGCTTTAAAGCAAGGCTCAACAAACTTTCTGTAAAATGTCACAATAAAAATTTCCAGCTTTGAGTTCCATATGTTCTGCATTGCAACTACTCAAGTTGACCCCAGCATAGCATGAAAAAAGTCATAGACCATATGTGATAAAATAGGTGTGCCCCTTTCCCAAAACTTTGTTTTTCAAAACAAGAGTTTACCAATTTGTGCTTTAAGTAGTTGCGGTGAATATGACTAATATTCACAAAGGAAGAAAAATCAGCAAGATCGTCAAACCAATGTAGTCAGGTGGTCTGACTAATCATATTGCCTGAGTAGCAAGCAGTACTGATGCTAAAGTTCAGAAAGATTTATACATTTTAATTCAAGATCTATACATTTTAATTCAGGGTGAACTAACAGGTTTGATTAGCAAGATTTTGCAAGGCCTAGATGAAATGGGTATATTAAAATTTTGAATTGAACACTAACCTTCATTAGGAGATAATCATCTAAGTAAAAAGTTCGTATACAGAAAAAGAACACAGTTGTAAGGGAAAGCATCCTTGCCACCAACTGTCATGCAAACATCGGGTTCACCAATCAGTGTAGTTCTCCGTTGATTTTAGCAGTTACACAGATATACCAGGCAGGGCAGCGCTCGTGGTCAAGATCAGGGGGAGAGGTAAGGTAGTCCCCTAGTCCCCCAGGAATCTTCATATTCTTTCTCTGGGCGCTCTCTCTTATGTTCTCATGCTCTCATCTGTGCTTATGTGCTTGGTCTCTCAGCGTCCTTTTATCTCCTCTCTCCCAGACCCAGGTGCACACACTCACACGTGTACACACATGCTGGACCACACAATCATGGAGAAGATGTGATCCCCCAAGTGCTGGTTACAGGCTAATGGAGGAAAAAGTCTTACTAAAGTCACTTACCCTAAAATAGTGAATTCACTAAAATACATTGATCAGCATATACAGCAGAGAAGAATGCACACAATACTAATTACACTAAACTTTTTTCAAACCCCATCTTCTGCTAGCACCATGTTTTTATTATACATGGGTGCTCAGGAATTGGACCCAGAACTATGAGAAAATGAGCTTTCATAACATATTTGTAAAGAACACATCATTGTTTGCTGTTGCATTTTGGGGGTGCATGTAGCGGTGCCTGGAATAAGACAGGCATAATGAATATTTGTAGAATGGTTAGCACCTAACAACTATTAAAGATCTTTCTTTTACAAGTTAGTAAAATAATACCACAGTTTATTTGCTATTTACTGTCTTCATAATATATAAAAGGTTGATAATAGAACTATCTTAGATTTACTGTTGTATCCTTTGTTCCATTAATTCCAAATATAAAATGCATTTAATATTTTTATTCAAAAATTTAATTCTGAATAAAAGCAATAATAGTAAAAAGAAAAAAAACTAACTGATGAAAACTATAAAGCAGTTGGATTGAGTGACATTAGAGAATGTCAAAATTTGATTTTTCTTCGCCTCCTGTCACTCCCTCTTAAGACATTTTAGGGCCATCCTCCATGAAGTAGAAGATTGATTAAATTCTACTTTAAATAAGCCTGGATTCAGAGTGGAAATCAGTTGGCCTTATTGAAGAAACTTATAAGCAAGGGAAAAAAATCCCAGGACATTAGAGAGCAATTGAGTATTTAAAGAATCATTCAAAGAAGAACACTTGGTAAGTGTTCAAGTAAGCAATTTTATCTATATTTTGAAAAATGAAGAGCTGAACCAACTAGGCAAAATTGAAGGTGTCATTTTATAGAGTCTCAATGAAAATGAAGTGTTACTACTCTACCAAGTCAGTTATACAGTTTTTGAAAGTAAAAGATTCTCAGTAATAACATTAATTATTGTCCAGTATTACCAGCTCAGTATAGTAAGGATGATAAACACTAATATTTATAATATCTTGGCAAAACATATTTTAATTTTTGAACATTGTAGAGTTAGTTATCAATTCCTAATACAACATATTTTATAATTGCCATTTATAATTTTTAGAACTAGCTAGGGCAATTCATTCTTTCTTCAGTGGCACATGTTCCATTTTCTGTCTTTTCCTCATCTTTACCACCTGCTAAGAGAGTTGCAACAAAACAGCATTGTTTCGAGAAGATAGCACAGATTCGCTAAAATGCAGCAATTCAGATGGTTCATATAACACAAAACCTTTAAGACTATGACAAATGTCTTTTATTTATTTATTTTTCAATTCATCACTTGATATTTAAACACTGATTAATAAAGCTGATTAAAAATTCCAGTTGGGGTGTATATGTGTACATATAAGAATTTAGATTTTAAAAGGGTTGAATTAGTTATCTCTTACTCATTATTTATGATACATATTTGGTGAATCAATTCTCTTCCACATAGAAATTTAATAAACTGTTTTTGCACTATTTTCTGGTACTTAGTTTTCTAATCATTTTTTTCTGCTGTGAACAAATACATTTCTTTCCAGGTGAAAAATATCCCTGGTCTGTTTAGGCTACTCTAACAAAATACAATAGACTGATAGGTTTATGAACAACAGATACCTATTTCTCACAGTTATGGAGGTTAAGAAGTCCAAGAACATAGTAGTGAAACTTTGCACAGCTAGTAAACATTCTTTATAAGTTTAATATGCAGCAGCCTTTTTTCATTGTGCTCTCACATGTTACAAGAGGTAAAGCATTCTTTTCAGGACGCTTTCAATTAGATGATAATATCATTCACCAAGGCCTCTGCTCTCAAGACTTAATCACTTCCCAAATGCTATATGTACATTTTACTACTATGAACTGTGAGGCTAGGATTTCAATATTTGAGTATCAGAAGATACAAACTTCCAGTTAATACCATAAGGCAAATATGAACATTAACTATTCTTTTATTTGAAATGTAAATCTTTTTATCAATTATGAGAAACTGATTATGATCTATAATTTTTTTGAAGGAGGAAAAACAAGTACTGAATAATTATTCTATTTAACAGTCTATTTTTAATATTTGATAGCTGTTTAAAAAATGTATTGAGAATGTCTTGTGGTAGAAAAATGTGTGATTGTTTAAATTATTGATGTCCTATATATATTGTTTGTTTTGCATCTCAAAGACACTAAAACTATAATTTAACAAATTACAAAATGTAACATTTTAATCAAAATATAAAAAAGATGAAAGATAATAAAATGGATCCCTGTACTTGTAATGAGATCACTGAAATTAATGGGTAGAGTTTTTAAAGAAATAAATAGTTCTTCATGTACATTTGTCTTATAGGAAATAAACATGACTACAGATTGAATTGAGTAGGATGTTATTCACTCACAACTTTAAAACAAAACTGTAGGTAGATTTTATTAATTTATTCCAATTTTACTAAAATGAAGTCAAGACTTGAAAAAGCTAAAGCTGAAAAATTGCCTTATTATTGTTCAGTATTTTGAGGTGAAGAGTAGTAAAAGAAAGATACTTATAACTGCAATCATGAAAGTGTCAAAATAATCACTCTCTTCCACTGACTTACCTACAAAACATAAAGAGAAATTACAAGATGATATTTTTCTATATAATAAATGCTCAATTTAATTAAATGTAGTTAATTAAGCACCTACTCTTGAAACAAAATATGCCAAGTGATGGGTGTGTAGAAATAAATGACTGAATGACTTCAAGAAATTCAGTCTATTAGGAAGACAGAATAGTAACAGAAATTATTATATGCTATAAACATTGTAAAGGAAATAAGAAAATATCCTAAAATAATTTTATCTTAGGATGAGTTGACCCAAATTTAGTGTATGGTAAAGAAATGGGATAATTTTGGAAAAGATTCATAAAGTCAAATGTGAAAAGTATGAAGACTAAATGATATTCAGACAGAGTTGAGTTGAAAAGTTTCCATTTCATGAGGAAAAAAAGTTCCTCAATTAATGCATTCTATATGGATCTATAAAATCAAGTACCAATTTACATTATATGTTTTCAGAGAGAAATGTTGATGGATGGATCTATTTGTCCTTCCTTCCTTCCTTCCTTCCTTCCTTCCTTCCTTCCTTCCTTCCTTCCTTCCTTCCTTCCTTCCTTCCTTCCTTCCTTCCTTCCTTCCTTCCTTCCCTTTTTTCAGACTAGGTATCGCTATTTTTGTCCTTGTAACTGCAGGCTCTTGTTGCCTAGGGTACCACAGACTCAAGCAAAGCCCAGCCTCAGCTTTCCAGGTAGCTGGGATTACAGGCACGCGCCACCAAGCCCAGATATTTTTTTAGCACTAGGTCTCGCTAAGGGCCCCACGCGGGACTCAAACCGCAATCCCTAGCCCCGGCTACTTCATAGACTGAAGCTTACAGACATGAGCCACGATGCTCGGCCCTGGATATATTTTCTATTAATAATTTAGGAAGTACTTTATGATAAATAGTAGTATTTGTACTATTTCTATTTATACTATTCTCTCACGAAATGAGAGGTATTTAACAGGAGCAAGGGAATGATAGAGAAATTGACAAATTAGATAGTTACTTATTTAAATTTACACTGCTTATTTCATAAAATTATGTGGGACAATTCATATACAAATTAATATTTTAAAGGTTTAATAAATTTCAAATTTTTGTAGTTTAGCTAAACTAAGTTCCTACAGATAGAAATATAAGACAGGAAGAAAAATAATTACATAAAGGAAGTGCAAAATGCAGACACTAAAGGAAGCCTGTTTCTAAATATAAACTGAAATAAGACATATTTTTGGCCTTGGAGATATTTGTTTGAAGATCCCTTCCAGTTTAATTCTAGTCCAGTAGTAAACACAAAGAAAAAAATCACTGCTTCACTACCTTTAAGGTATCATAGCACAGACAACAGGGCAGGAAAAAGATTTGGAAATTTAGTGAGAAATTCTTAAAAAAAAAAGAATTCAAAAGAAGAGAATAAACAAAAAAAAATGCTTGAAAATTGCAGAGCCCTTCATAAAACACTGAACTTTTCTTACATGAAACAGAATACAGAACTTCCTTCAAAAAGGATAACACCACAAATCTGAAACACTTGAAAGGTATTTTAGTTACTGCTAGTGCAGAGGTACAGTTATAGTTTAGTCAAATGAAATGCCTGCCTGAATAAAAAGCAAACTTCAGAAGGAAATTCCACCTATGTTGTGCCAGGAATCTCCAGATTGCAAGTAAATCTTAAACCATAATAATATATATATGCATATAGTCAATAAAAAGATTTCCTAAAATTATTAGATAATGTAAATGGAAATCTAAAAGTCTAAAGTAGCTATTAAAATATATTCAATTATCTAAAGGAAAATATTATTATAGTGAATAAGCAGGTGAGGAATGGTAAAAAAAAGGGACGACTTAAGAAAACTAAATAATTGCAGTGAAGATGGTATTAACACTGAAATAAAAATTTCACTGATGAATTTTATTAGAAGTAAAAGGCAGAAACATCTGTGAATCCGAGGTTAGATCAATTGAAAATATCAAGCATAAGTTATACAGCAAAATATTAATTACTCTAAGATACATATATACCTGGAGTCCCATAAAGAAGATAACAGGGAAGAATATCACTTTAATATAAACTATGTCAAAAATAAACTTGGACAAGATTATCAAATTACAGTTACATGGATTTCAAGAAATCAAATCTTTCTGAACCACCAACTATGCAAATGCAAAGATATGTAGAAGACCGCCTTGCAACATTGGAATAGGAATTAAAATAAATGCAGATTTCTCATTAGATAAACATTTTTTACTACAATAGACCAATATTTAATGTGCTAAAATAAAAAAGACACTATCAAGAAAAAAAGATTCTATCAACCTAGAATGTTGAATCTAGAATAATAAATCTTTAAAAATGAGGGGGAAATGAAATTTTGAATAAACTAAAGCTGGTAGCATTCATTGTGGTCAGACTTGCATACAAAATATGCTATTTTAGAATATAACTAATTCAGAATATGGGAAAATAACACCAGATGATGAATGTGATACATGAAGAGATACAGATGTTAAATGCGAGTAAATATAGAAGATCAATTTTGCGTCAAGCCAAGATGAAACAAAAGAGACCAGATTTACCTTTTGACCTAAAATAACTAAACATCACAGACAAAATAAATAAAAATAAATAAATAAATCACATTCAGCAATGAAAATGTTATCCCTAACAGATGGGAGAGAAGTGAGTAAATAGTACAACTGCCTTTACATATAGTCTGGAAAATCAGGCAGAACTTGGATTTCTCTCCAAAGAGAGGAGAAGGGTTTGGAAGTTCAGGAATCTAAAGCAGCTAAAGCTCATAGTAAAACATATAAGGATGAAGAAGGAAGAGAAGGGATAGAGAGAAAGGATCAGGAGAATACTTATTAGTGAGTACCTATTTAGAATTAACTGAGGCCTGACAAAGAGCCACAAAACATGATTTGAAAGAACAATTTGCAAAGCCCAGAGTGAAGATTACTGCTTGATTTCAAAAGTCAGAGTGGAAAACCTTATAATTCCTGGAGTGAAACATGGGGCATTAAAAGTTTGTTTGTTTGTTTGTTTTCTTAAGGTTTTATATAATTAAATCTAAACACTGCTCTGCTTCTTTGTTACAAAGTTGAAAGACAAGATGCACAAGAATAAAGTGGCTATCAATGAATAAACATGTGTTGGAAGAAAGTTCAAGAGTATTAGTAGAAATATATGAACCATCCACCATCCAGTAAGAATACTTATTGTCTAATACAGAATTGGCATATACTACAGACACAGAATATACTGCCCATAATGAATAGTGGGTAAAAATCTTCTCAAAATATTGCTTGATATTTCAGAGGATAGAGTAAGTAGCTAAGATAAATGGCAACATAGCAACAGAATGTGTCCAAAACAAAATATAGAATGAAAAAAGGACAGAAATAAATTGAAAAAACAAAAACAAAACAAAACATCAGTGATGTCTGATATGTATTTTTTTGAGAAGTAGTATTTCATAATTATAAAGAATAAATTACCAGAAAGCTATGACAACATTTAGAAACATTTAGAAAATATTTCTTTATGGAATAAGAATTTCAAAATTAGTGAAAGAAAACCTAAGAAATTTCCAATTTGGGTTTACACTATCAATACCCTGTTTCAATAATTTATAAAACAATTACAAAGAACAACACTATCAACACAATGAAACAGTGGACATTTGTAAATACTGTATCCTGTTGCAGCATAATATAATCTTTTTTTCCCAACTATGTATAAAGTATTTACAAAGTCAAATCATATTTTGGGTCAGAAAATAAATGAAAATTCATAAACACAAAATGATACAAAGCTAAGTTGTATGACCAACAAAAAATACAGCCAGTTTGATAAATGAAGTCTCAAAAAAATTCCATTTCATTTACAAAAAACAAACATAGTTTAACTAGCACCTCATAGCTAACACTGAGACACTGTGTTCTTCCAATAAGAAATAATGCAGGAATAGCTTGTTTATTGCCTCTATTGGTTATTATACTGTAGATTTTAGCCAGTGTGATATGGCAAGAAGGAAAAATAAAAGGCATCTCTGTTAGGAAGAGTCAACATTATTTATCTTCATATAATACAATTATGATTAATAGAGATGTTAATCAAGCATACTGGTACTTTTCAGAGTTTGATAATGGGAGCATAAGAACCCTTTATACTATGTTTAACATTCTTTGTGCTAAAATATTAAAAAAAAGATTAAAGCATATGAATTCTGTAATGGAAAATATGTGTTTGTGTGGAGGGGTGGATGGTAGTGATAATTATTGCAGAAAATCAAGGCAAAGAAAGAGGTCTTTGTCAAGAATAAAACTGGAAACCCTGAAAAAAAAAAGAGCATACAAAATTACTAGCTCTTCTTTAATACAATACACTAATCAGGAGGAATACCGATGACTGAGTAAGAAGTCAGAGAGATTTATGGTTACAGAGACTCAGATTTGCAATTTTGTTCTTCTCTATTAGCTTTGTGATATTGAGTAAAGCAATTAACCTTTCTGAGCTTCAGTTTATTCAACTTTAAAATGAGATTAATTATCTCTAACTCAAAAGGTGGTAACGAGAATTTGACAACCTTAACATATTGTGTACATTTAGTACATTGCAGAAAATTTAGTACATATTTAAGGATGTTCTGTTTTCCTCATTTCCTAGCCCACCCTTCATTACCATCCCCAGACTTCTAAAAGGTGTTTTTAGAAATTAGGAGTTATATTCAATTTTTAATGAATATATATTAATTTTAGAAAATAAAAGCTACAGATTATTTTTAAAGCTTGAAATAATAGAAAGAAAACTGAATTTGCAATAAGATTGGACCATCTTAGTTACTAGTAATTGTGCAGCTTTAGGTACGATTTGCTTCCTTCATAGTGTAAAATGTGTTATAACTAAGTTGAGGGTAGAATATTGAATATAATCTTAACTAAACAATGTTGCTTTGTTTGTATTGGGATTAGTCAAATCAAAACATTTATCATTAGAATTAAATAAGTGCTACAGAGAGACTAACTTTGATTAATTATGTGTGATTTCTCCAAAGTCTAGAGTAGTAGTGAAATTTCAAAGACAAAACTGAATAATTTTCATTTGAGAAAGTTAATCCTGAAGTTTTTGGAGAACCAAGGATATGTGTTTATAATTTAAACAAAATTTTCCTCACTAATAATTAGATAACATATCCATTATGTCAAATCTTGGAGAACTAAATCTGAGCAGCTAGTGTAAATGCTCTTGCAAGTGGCCCACATAGTTTAGATTAGAGTAGCAGTAGCAAAGCTACCAGTAATTTGAAGAAATTAATATAACTAAAGTGTACTTAGCATAACTTGAGTCCAAGAGTGAAGAAGTTTGCTCTAATGCTAAAGACTGAATTATAAAGAGCTGAGTAATATTATCAACATAATACATCATAAAGATGATTTCTGTGCTATCAATTAGGATTAAGTGGGGAAGAAGTTTTCAATTTGTGAGAATATTATTATAGCACATATCATTTATTGTTACATCTTCCAATGTCTTAAATAATGAATCTCACTTAAATAATGAATCTGAATTTATTTGTAATAAATAAACAGCAGTACTGAACCTCTGAGTTAGTCATAGTTTTCTAGGACCAAACTGAAATTGCAATGTCTGAAATATTTCTGTCTCAACCAATCTTAAAATTATATTATTTTTTCACAATATAAAAAATAAAGTTATGATTCAAGTGACATATACTTACATTTTGGGGGATCATTTCTTATATGTACAGAAAATAATGAACAAATTGTTTAAAAACTTAGCAAATATAAAATATCACAGTTGTATAAAGGAGACTAACATGAAGTATCTTGCATGGTGGAAGAGAATCCATTTTATACCTCTTCATATTTAAATATAAAGGAGGTATGCAGCTCAAAGAGATTATTTACAGCTAGGAACACATATATACTTTGTACATATATATGCGTGTGCTTATAACACACATATTGTAAAAAACCATTCACTAACCAAACAGGCTCGTGCTGTAAAATAAAGCAAACTTCATCTTACCTCAATTGCCTTTGGCAAACTAAAAACAAACTAAGATTAAATTCCTCTAAAGATGTAATAGCACCCGCTGGCCCCTCCAAAATGTTTACCTAAAAAAATCCTCCTTAAAAAAATAACAACCACTGTAAACTATCCCCTTGTCCCCAATTACCTTACAAAAACTGTTAATTGTACCTTCACCCTTTGCCTTCCTTTAAAATTCACCCAACCTTTGCTCTGTATTCTCTCTATATACCCCTTTCTTTTATTAATAAATTGTCATTTACTTCATTACTTCCAAATCAACCCTAAGCCTCTGTGGCTAAGTCATCTCATCAGTTCTTTCTTGTACCTTGCGTTCAGCTGTCAGCAACATATAACACAACATGGACAACAATACACAAACATTAAGAAATGCCTGTGATGGTTCATGGGTAATATGGTGGCAGGAGAACTATGGGAACTACAATGATGTAATAAGTACATAAAATAAATTAATACTTTCTCTATTTCATAGTATCAGAATTAGACCTGGCAGAGGGATAATAGTGTGTACTTTCTGTAAACTTTCAGTTGTTTAAAATGAATGCCTTAATATTTGTCTAATGAACTTTCAAATACTCATTACTTAATATTAGTCCAACATAGCATACTTATTAACTGTCTTAAAAACACCATAAATTATTTTTTCAAGGTCATGATTTATTTGCTAATATTACAGTTAATTAAGATATAGTAGTAGGTGGTTTACAGGATTTAAACATGAAAAATTTAGTGTGCAAGCTCAGATTGCTTATAATTTGTAACAACTACTTAAAAATATCCCACAAGGAAAAGACTAGGTCCAGATGACTTCACTAGTGAATTCCATTGATCACTTAAGGAAGAAATGAACTAATCTTTCACAAACTATTGAGCAAATCCATTCTAAATCATTCTATAAAAGCAACTTGATCCCAGCATGAAAGTTAGACAAAGAAACAACAAAAAAGGAAGGGAGAGAGGAGAATTCCTTCCTTCCTTCCTTCCTTCCTTCCTTCCTTCCTTCCTTCCTTCCTTCCTTCCTTCCTTCCTT
>PVHY01002117.1:29881-135130 GCA_004024945.1 Uropsilus gracilis | reverse complement strand
CATCTTTTAGTTTTTTCTGTTGTCTCTTTTGCTGTACAGAAGCTTTTCAGTTTGATGTAGTCCCATCTGTTTATGTTTTCCTTCATTTTTTTGCCATCTGTGGATGTTTCCAGAAATGGATTTCTGAACTGTAGTTCATGAAGAGTTTTGCCCAAGTTTTCCTCTATGTATGCTATGGTTTCAGGTCTAATCTCTAAGGAGAGACATGATTCTTTCCTGCTGCTTGATCACTTTGTCGTAATTGGTGACAACCTAGAAATGACAAAGAGAGAAATATCTTACAAATAATGAGAAGCTATGTGTTATTATTTTGGCTAAATTTTAACCTTTACAAATTTCTTAACAAGTCTTTTATTTATAATATATTTGGGATGACATCACCTTATAACTTTTTTGTGAAGAACAAATAAGATGTGTAAGGTATAAATTTCTTTACCCATTTATATTTTTTGTTCTGAACCATATTAGAAGACAGACAGAATTTGGTTTAATGGTAGTACCTTGGAGAAAGGGCAACACAAACAAAGAAATTCAGTGAGGATAGTTGTAAATAAATATAAACCAATATGTGAGATCACTTTTTTAAAAAATTTGGAAGTTCAGTCTTGTTTAAAAACTGCTTTCCTAGCCCCAAGACCCTGTAAAATTTGAATTAATGTCTCTTACATTCTTATTTATATTATGTTTAGAAACAACTTTATTTTGACAATAGGGGATTTTTCATAAACCAGAATACACATATTCAGAGGAATACTATCCACTTCAAATTTCATGTACTATGCTTTATGTTGTTGAATACTTGCTAGGTACTAGATTTCTTCTGTTTATCATTTAATCCTTAGAATAACCCTGTGAACTAATATTTTCTATTTTTATTTTATATATAAGGAGACTCGGCATTGACAGAGGTTAAAATAATTCATCTTCACATAGTAAGTAGGAAAACTAGGACCCATTTATACATGTTTGATTTCAAAAATCGATCCTCTCAGTAACAATATTTAATGATTTTATAGACATGCAATAATATATTGCATGAAAAAGGATTTTAACACAACCTTATTTTTTTTGGCATTATAAAAATTTACCATACTATATTCTCAAAATTCAACAATGATAATAGTTGGGATTGTTGTTGATTTTTGTCTCAGTGTTTTCCACAGTGAAGATGAGTGACTCTTAAAATTAATTTTTAAAAATATATTTATTTGATAGCTGAGGGGTGGAGTAGATTTTTTTTTTTTTTTTTTTTTGAGACTAGGTCTGGCAACTTTTGCCTGCGGAACCGCAGGCTCATGTTGCCCAAGGTTACCACAGACTCAAACAGTCCCCAGTCTCAGCTTCCCAGGTAGCTGGAATTACAGGCACGCGCCACCATGCCCAGCTATTTTTTTGGAACTAGGTCTCGCTATGGGCCCCAGGCGGGACTCGAACCACTATCCCTAGCCCCAGCCGCTTCATAGGCTGAAGCTTACAGGAACGAGCCACCGTGCCCAGCCAGGGTGGAGTAGATTAAAAAAATAAAACTAAAAGAATCCCACTTTCCTTCTGTTTCTGAACAGAAATATTTTGAGTTGGGTGTATCCAATCTTGAGGTTACTTCTAATTTCCTCTTGGCACAAGTCTGACATCCTAAAATATAAACAGATGAAAGATCTTTAAAGAACAGTATTGCAACCATTTTTTTAGTTTGTGCTGTGGCTCTGGGACCTTTGGCCTCTTAGTAACAAGATTCAGAAGCCACTAGAACTCTACTTGGAGACTTTCAATGCGCAGTTCCCCAGGCTGTCTCTTCTGGCTCTTCACTAGAAAATCCTTCATTTCTCCTTTCTTCCAATTCTTTTTTCTACTTTAAGGATCTTTTAACATGGATGACAAAAATTTGAACTAATCATAAACAAATACTTCTCTTTTGTGCCCGACATTCTGTGCATTTCTGTTGCAATGTAAAGCTAAATAAAGCTAGCTATGAGTAAATCAGCTGCTGCTTACAGTCTCCTTCCCTAAAGAAAGGGAAGAGGTGGAATTGATAAATGGGAAGGAGTAGAAGTTAAAGTATTTTAAAGCCAGGCGTGGTGATGTATGCCATAATCCCAGCTATTTGGGAGGCTGAGGCTAGGAATCAGTTGAGTCTGCGGGTTCATGACTTCCCTGGGCAACATAGCAAAACCTAAATACATAAAATACATAGAGGAAAACCTGGGCAAAACCCTTCATGAGTTACAATTCAGAAATCCATTTTTGGACACATCTATAACTGGAAAAAAATGAAGGAAAACATAAAGAACTGGAACTACATCAAACTAAAAAGCTTTTGTACAACAAAAGAGACAACAGAAAAAACAAAAAGAACCCCAACTGAGTGGGAAAAATTTTTTGCCCTCCATATAAGTGATAAGGGTCTGATAACAAAGATACACAAAGAACTCACACAACTTAACAAAAACGAAGCAAAAAACCCAGTTAAAAAATGGGGAGAAGATCTGAAAAGACACTTCTCCAAAGAAGAAATCCAAATGACCAACAAGCTCATGAAAAACTGCTTAACATCAATAGCATTTAGGAAAATGCAAATCAAAACCACAATGAGATACTACCTTACACCAGTAAAAATGGCCCACATCCAAAAAACAGACAAGTGCTGGCATGGATGTGGAGAGAAAGGAACACTTTTACACTGCTGGTGCGAATGTAAACTGGTCCAGTCATTATGGAAAACAGTGTGGAGAACCCTCAAACTAATGGAAATGGAACTACCATTTGACCCAGCAATTGCTCTTCTGGGAACCTACCCAAAAGAGACCTCAGTGTGGGTACAAAGGGACACCTGTGCTCGGATGTTCATTGCAGTACTATTTATAATTGCAAGGACATGGAAACAAGCCAAATGCCCCAAGACAGATGACTGAATGAAAAAGATGTGGTAGGTATACACAATGGAATATTATGCATCAATTAAAAATGACAAATTTGATGATTTCTTGGTAACATGAATGTACCTAGAAGAAATCATATTAGCAGAAACAAGTCAGAAGGAAAAAGACTGAAATAAAATGTTTTCACTAATATATGGACAACCAAACAAAAGTACACAACTGGGGAAAGGGACCAGCTAGAGTGGCCAGGGAGGGGAGTTGGTGGGTGACCCCCAGGGATCACAATGATGTGAAATACACACACACACACACACATATAAATAAATTATTTAAAAAAATAAAATTCTTACTCTGTTAAAGTTTTCAAAACCTTACATTCTCTAGTATGTTGATGCCTGTAACTTTTAGTGTGATTTTTTTCTCCCACTGATTCTTGTTTTCTAACTATTGTATTTTTAAATAGCTTTCCTTGACTCCAAGAATGAAGTATTTTATTTATATTAATAGTTTTGATTCTTGTTTTCTTTATCTGTTTGAAATTAGAATGTGTTACCTAGAGCTATTTGTGTTACTTATTCTCAGTCTTCATAGCTGAGAGAAGAATAACTTTTTCTTTTTTTTTTTTTGAGACTAGGTCTCGCTATTTTTGCCTGTGGAACTGTAGGCTCACGTTGCCTGCAACCCCCAGCCTCAGCGTCCCAGGTAGCTGGGATTACAGGCGCTCCACCATGCCCAGCTGTTTTTTTGGAACTAGGTCTTGCTATGGGCCCCAAGCGGGACTCGAATTGCAATCCCTAGCTCCAACCGCTTCATAGGCTGATGCTTACAGGCACGAGCCACCGTGCCTGGCTACTTTTTCTGTTTGTTTACATATTAGAAACTTAGTATTTAAGAATAGGATTAGTAGATTCTAAGCTGTTTTTCAGGAATAGGAAACCTACAAAAATGAATTGTTCTAAGATATGTCATTGAGTTTATGATTTCTGGTTTTAAAAGGTTACGATTTGGGAATTGGCATAAAAAGTCATTAAGTGGGCACTTGAGGCACTATTCAGACTTGATGTAACTGGCTAGTCAGTAATAACAAGCTTTTACAGTTGCAAGAGAGACAGAAATAGCTGCAGTCGAAAGCACTTGGCCCAGAAACTGGGTAAATGCTTAGAATCAGATAGTGAGGTATTCACTTGTTTGAGCATGCTGTTGGTTAAGGTAGTAATGTACCCTGTGTGGTCTAACAAGAATTAGTTAATTATAATCAACTGTTAGAACAGACTGTTCTGAACAAATTATTATTCACTAGCTACCTATTTTTTTTGGGGGGGGTTCATGTGTTAGCATATAAAATTGCCATTTGTTTCAATACTATTGGCTTACATTTTTAAAGGAGCACTTATATATACTTAAAATATATCGATGTATAAATCCTTTCTCCCTATTCACCTCTGCTCCCGAAAAATAACCATTGTTTATAGCTTCTTGTGTTCCATTACAGAAAAAGTTGTGTGTATATTATACATATGTTTTGTCACATATATATATATATATATATATCTTGACAGTGTATTTAAGCTACATATCTTGAAACCATTTCATTTATAACATTGCTCAGTCAATTATGTAGAATCCTTTCTTTTCCTCTGACCTCCGGATCCCATTTCCTTTGACTAGGGAGTAAGTTGTGGGAATATAAATTCTAAATACCTGTTTTATTTTTCTAACCAACTTTCTATTTCATTATATTCACATTGGATTAAAATAGCACTATATTTTCCTTTTTACTTATAAGTTTTTTATTTCTAAAAAGAATGGAGGATGAAAATATTAGTAATGTTTGGTGTTCAGTGTTCCTCTGAATAGTATTTTATCAGTTCATCTTGTTTGGCATAGCCCTACAGTTTCCTCCCACAAGAGGGCACTAGAACCTTGTTTGTTTGTGGTGAATTTAGAATTAAAATCTACATTTTGCTTTTCTTTTTTATTAAACTTTTATATTTTTCTTAGTTGTCCACATTCTAGTATGAAGAAAATCTTCATTTTAAGATCATTGTGTTTGAAGTATATGAATAATAAAATTGTCTGCTAGCTTTTTTTTTTTTTAAGCTTTGCTTACTAGTTTGAGCTAAATGCTTAAAGATAAAAAAAGAGAAGAGACTGAAGAATTGAAAAATAATCTGGAATATTTTGGACCCCAGTTACCACCTGTAGGTCGATAGACCAGACTAGGGAATTCATAAAAAAAAAAACCCACATATATTCAATGCATTGAGTTTTGACAAAGGAGTCAAGATAGTATAGTGTGGAAAGGATATTTTCTTTAACACTGTACTGGAACAATTAGATTTCCATTTGAGGAAAAGTGAATTTTGACTTTTTCTCTTCCCATTTATAAGAATTCACTTAAAATGGAACATAGACTAAAAGCAATCAAAGGAGAAAATTTTCACAATCTTGGAGTACACAGAAATTTCTTAGTATACATCAAGCAAATCCTAATAGAAAAAAATATGATTAACTTTTCTGAATTAATTTCTTTTTAAGAAATTATTTTTACTATTATTGAATTATTTTTATATGTAGATTTTTATTATTTATAACATTTATATACATATATCTTTTCAAAATAGATTTTTTAAAGTAAAATAAAAAGGAAAGCCACAGAATGGCAGAAAATATCCTTAATGCAAATACCAGGAAAAGGCCTGACACTTAGAATATATCAAGAACTCTTACAACTTAGTAATATACACAATCCAGTTTCCTAAATGGACAAATGATTTGAACAGACATGTCTCAGCAGGTGCTATATGAGTACCACCCAGAACATAAGCTGCTCAGCATCATAAGTGAATGCAGAAGTGCAAATTAAAACCCCAATGAATCGAGTGGGTATTGCACACTTTGAAATTTCAAAGATCGACAGTACCAAATATTGATACAGATATAGAGCATTCCTGTTGGAATCCATTCCAGTTTTTCAGTTTGCCTCTTTTTCTTTTGTCCATTCTATTATCTTTCCTTCATGGATAAAATTAGACCCCAAGCTTGACATCACAGGCTGCCATGTGGACAGCTAACATGCAGGGCAGCCCTCCTTCAGTGCAGCTCTCACTGACATATGCCAGGCCTCCTTACAGGCACCGGAGCAAAGAGGATTTACCTATGGAATCTCACAATCTGTTAACTCTTTCTGAACAAAAATACAAAAATGTTCATACTCTCTATATCACCAGCAATGCATGTACATTTAATTTTGTAGTTCTAATTCTTAGGGACCAAGGAGTCATGCTGGGCTTTAAAAAAGAGTCTAAAATTGGATGATGCAAAAGTTTTACAGTTTGCTCTAAGTTTATAATTACCAGTTAATTTATATTTTCCCAGCCATTCCACTTTCTTCCTGTATGTCTTTAACTAAGAAGACTAAATCCTGTGTTCTCATTTCTATGGCATTCTCTAAAGGCACATCTATATCGCAACAGAAAGCAGATCAGTGTTGCTTAGGGCCATGGTGGGGGGTGGGGGGGTATCAACTGCACACACACACAAAATAGACAGCAGACTGAACAAAAAAATTGCAAGGCATAGGCACTATACAGCATGTACAAAGGCCCTAAACTGGAAATGACTTTTAGTGACATATTATAAGCAGGAGAGTAAGTGGTGGGTAGAGTTTGAGAATAAGAGCTAGATTGTGTGAAAAGAGTCTAGGTGACCGTAGAGTATCTAATGCTTCCTTTAATGAAAGGTGGGGAGGGGGAGAAAGAAGCCAGGGCAAGTGAGGTAGATCTGGTAGTTGGAAAGTGAGTTTATGTCATACATTTTCCTATGTTTACTATTATTTTATTTCTATTTAAGGGTGTCACTAGAAGTGCACATAGAAACAGGGAACAAATGTAAAATATTCTTCCTGGAAGGAACAGGGAGTATATGTGTACCTGCTAAAGAAATTTCATAAGAAGACTGAGGTATGATAGATATTCATTGGAAATTTGGGAAGATGAGTTTAAAGGGAACCCAATCAAATTGGTCACATCGTTTTTCTCTTCCAATATTTAGCTGCTTGGGCCCAGACATGGAGTAGATAGATCAGCAGAGGTCATCAAGATTGAAGTTTTGCAGATGACTGGATGAAAAAAATGTGGTATATATACACTATGGAACATTACTCATCAATTAAAAATGACAAATTTGATGATTTTATGATAACATGGGTGTACTTAGAAGAAATCATATTAGTAGAAACAAGTCAAAAAGAAAAAGACAGAAACCAAATGTTTTCACTAATATATGGGATATAGGGAAAAATTAAACAAAAGCTATGAGGAAAAGTCAAGACAAGCTAAGCACTAAACTGAAGCACAGAACTTTGGGCAGGGGGGAAAGGAAGGAAAGGGTGGGGAGGCTGGGGGGGGGGAATCCCTGGGATTACAATGATGTGAAATTTATATATTTTTTTAAAAAAAGATTGAAGTTTTAACTGTCAAGATGAAGGAAGATAAAGTATTAGTTATTTTCAAGATGAACTAGAAATCTAGGCTAGAAAGAAAATGAAATGAAACTAGAAAGAGGTTGATGGATGGTGGGAAAATGATGGAGATACTGGACAAAGAACACAGGATTATGGGTTGAGGCTACTTCTGCTAATGAAATGGTAAAATAGGAAGTAACCTTAAGGTGACTTTCAGGTTTATAAAATGGAGGTATATTTATTGAGATAGCGAGTTCAGGAGGAAAGTGGAACAGGTTTGAAGGTATTAAGTTCGGTTTTGAATAGGCAGTATTTTGAAGAACCTTAGAATAGACATGTGGAGATGTCCAGTAGACAATTGGATATACAGATCTGAGGGTTTGGACTAGAGAGAGATTTAGGAGTTACCAGCATATAAATGTTAGCTGAAACATGGTGACAGAAGAGGCTATCAGAGGGAATTTGTGGGGTAAGGAGGAGAGTGTATGGTTTCATTTTTTTTGCAGCCAGTTGATTGTGGTAGTTATTGATGTTTTGTTTTTCTTTAATATTTTGTCTCCTTTTCCAAATAAATCCCTGCAAATACAACATGGGATGGTGATCAAAACAGAGCAAAAATCTTACCAGTGCTCTTACTAGATGGCTTAAAAAATTATATCCTAACTTCAGTTTTCTGTTAAAAACAGCTGTATCAAGTGGGGTCAAGTACCTATGGGGTTGCTGGGTTTACTATCAAGTAAGAATTACTAAGAGAAAATAGGAACTGAATTTACGTAAGTAATGAAAAAATTAGCTTTTCCAATCCACGTATCTATTGAGTCACCATTTCTATAACTCATTGGCAAAGTCAGTTGAAAAAGAAAAATCAGTCTTCACCTGGAAAAAAATAAAACAGCTGTATAAAGAGAATGAGAAAAAAGCCATAGCCTGGAAGAAAAAGATTGCAGAAGATAATCGCTAACAAAGAGCTGTTACTCAAAATATGCAAAGAACTTCGTAAGAAGAGAAATTGAAAAGACAACTTGTTAGAGAACATAAACAGATAACAAACATATAAGAAGAAGATGTCCTATATCAGGTATCATCAGGAAATGCAAACTGAATCAACAAACTCACACTGCTTACCTGTTAGAATGGCCAAAATTCCAAACACTAACAAAATCAAATGGACAACAGGACTTCTCATTTAATGCTGAGAAGCAATGAGAATGCAAAATGGTATAGCCATATTGGAAGACAGTTACAAAACTAGCAGTTACTAATAACCAAACTATACAGCTACTGTATTTGTTGGTATTTACCTAAATAAATTGAAAGCTTAACGTTCACACATGAGTGTTTATAGCAGCTTTACTTGTAATTACCAACACCTGGAAGCAACCAAGATGTTCTTCAGTAAGTGAATGAATAAACAACATACATCTAGACAATGAACTGTTACACTCAGCACTAAGAAGCTAAGAAGAGATGAGCTAGAAGTCAAGAGAAGACATGGAATAAGGTTAAATGCTTATTAGTGAAAGAAACTTGAAAAGTCTACATAGTATAACTCCATTTATATCACATTCTCCAAAATTATGGAGACAGTAAAAAGATTGGTAATTGTGGGGGATAGAGGATGTGAATAGGCAGAGCACAGAGGATTTTCAGGGCAGTAAAACTATTCTGTATGATAGCATAATGGCGGTGGATACATGTAATTTGCATTTGTCAATTCCATAGAATACACAGTTCCAAGGATGAACCTTAATGTAAATTATGGACTTTGGGTGTCAAAGTGGGCTCATTCATTGTAGCAAATGTTGGTATGGGATGTTGTTAGTGTAGGAAACTGTGTATTAGGAGGCAGGAGGTATATGGGAACTCTGTGTTTTGCACTGTTTTGCTATGAATCTGCAGCCGATATGAAAAAGAGTTCATTAAAAAATAGTTATAGTAAGAAACTCCAGAGACATGTCAGATAACTCAGTACTACTGCTCTAAACTTGAAACCTGATGTGTGAGCAAGAGCAAACTGCCAAAGAACTGTGGACCAGCTGGCTAGTGGTGGATCTGCTAAAGATGAGATTCTGACCTTTTTTACTGATGGAATAATCATACAGCATCAATCACATGGGGTCGGAGAATTAAGAGAAAGGGATGCCTAAAACTGAAAGTATGTTTCTGTCATTTAGGCCTTAGGGGGGATGAATTTGCTGACCAGATACCTGCTTGATTATCTGATGTTGTAATTGAGCCATGCTCTCGACCCCTGCTCATGGTTCCAGTCTTATCAACAAGGCATTCCACTGATTAGTCTTTGGGGTGCAAGGTAGAGCCATGCATCCCTCAATACCCCTCCCTCCACATTCCGGGTCTCACCTTGTAATGTATACCCATTGTCCCCAGGGTAACCAAGTACCCTGTTCTTTTTTTAACTAGAAAGGAGCTCTGTGGGCTTGGTCCATTACATTGTTTGGTCTGATATCCGATTGATTGATTGATTGATTGATTTGCCCTGATGTTTGCGCTCCGATCAATAAGTTGTCTCTATTCAGATGTTATTGTTACTTAATAGGAAGGTTTAGCTTTCCTTTTGCACCTTCACATCTCAGTCAGATTTTTTGCAGTATAGTGAACAATTGCAATCCTTGGAGAGATACAATTATAGACTAATGAATGTACATATTTATTAGTGTCTGTATTTTTATAACAGAGGGAGAAATAATGAGGGAAAACTCTCAACCCCAATAATTGAAAAAAAAATTATTTCACAATGTTAGGATTATTTGAATCTCCTTTAAGTTGTGTATTTACATTGTCTAAGTCTTATACCTAAATCTTTTTTTAAATTTAATTTAATTTATTTTTTAAAATTTATTTATATATAAATTTCACAACTTTGTAATCTCAAGGATTCGCCCCCCCCTCCCCTCCCTTACCCCCCTTTCCCTCCTGTTCATAGTTGTGCGCTTCATTTTGGTGCTTAGCTTGTTTTGACTTTCCTCAAGGCTTTTGTTTATTTATTTATTTATTTATTTATTTATTTTTTCACTATATCCCATACATTAGTGAAACCATTTGGTTTCTGTCTTTTTCTTTATGGCTTGTTTCTGCTAATATGATTTCTTCTAAATGCATCCATGTTGTTATGAAGTCGTCAAATTTGTCATTTTTAATTGATGAGTAATATTCCATTGTGTATATATACCACATTTTTTTCATCCAGTCCTCTGTTTTGGGGCATTTAGGTTGTTTCCATGACCTTGCAATTATAAATAGTGCTGCAGTAAACATCCGGGCACAGGTGTCCTTTTGTACCCACATTGAGGTCTCTTTTGGGTAGATTCCCAGAAGAGCAATTGCTGGGTCAAATGGTAGTTCCATTTTCATTAGCTTGAGGGTCCTCCACACCCCTTTCCATAGTGGTTGAACTAGTTTACATTTCCACCAGCAGTATAGTAGTGTTCCTTTCTCTCCACATCCTCGCCAGCAATTTGTGTTGCCTGTTCTTTGGATGTGGGCCATTCTTACTGTTATACCTAAATCTTATACCTAAGTTCAATTCATCTCATGCATGAAACTTTTTAAACAGGTATTCTACATTGACCATTTTGAGTGGTAGGGATCTCTCTCCTCTCTGGGCTCTGAAACAACTTCAGAAAAGATTATGAAGAAGTTTTGGGTTATACACATGTTTTATGAAAGAACCTGTAAAAATTAAGGTGATATAGTTGCTTAGCTTCTGTTTGGTGAACATACTCCATTTCTTACTGCATGGAGACTTGGGAAGGGAGTTGGCAGAAATCAGTTTTTCAAAAAAAAGTAATATTGTGAAGCCGGGCACGGTGGCATGCACCTGTAATCCAAGCACTGGGAGGCAGGGGCCAGGGATCCTGAGTCGGCCAGTTCAAGACTACCCTGGGCAACATAGCAAGATCTAGACTCTAAAAAAATAGGTGGGCATGGTGGCGCATGCCTGTAATCCCAGCTACCTGGGAGGCGAGGCTAAGGATCACTTGAGTCCATGATTTTGGGACTATCCCGACAATATAGTGAGACCTTGTCTGAAAAAAAAAAAAAAAAAAAAAAGGTAATATTGTGGGCATTTCTAGATATGTTCACATATGTGTGAAATGTAGAAGAATATTCAATATATAGCATCACTTCATGCTGTATACAAATAGTAAAAGATAAGTTAATCTAAATCTCTAATGGGTAGGGTACTAGTCAAATATTAGTACAACAGTAAAATAGAACAACGGTTTAAAAAGAGACAACTCCATACATACTAATCAGAACAATTGTCAAGATAATGTTGAGAGAGGGGAAAGGTGTAGAACTGTATATATACTGCCATTTGCATAGCGAGAGAAAGAATAATCCCCCTCCCATACACACAGACACATGTGTATGTGTTTTTTATAAGTTATTTTAGAAGAATTCAGAGATAAGAGACTTTTCCTCTTGGGAGCATAATCAGATAGTGAAAGGAAGTGAACCTTTTGAAATAAACCTTTATGTCTCTTGAACTTTGTTCCAGGAACCTTTGTTACCTACTTAAAAATAAAATCAAATGACAAAAAAGAAAAGACAATAAAACCTACCATATGGGATTGCCCTGAGGATGAAAGGAGTCGTTTATTATCTGTGGTACAGCCTGGTACTTGCTGTGTGGTAATGACAACCCCTGTTATTGCTCTTTCCCCTCTAGTTCCATAACTGTTGGGAGAGTTTCCGAGCTGTGTTTTCTTCACTTAGGCCAAGATGAATTTGGATTATCAATCAAAATAGATCTCTGGGCCCTTTGAAATTGTCTACTAAATTTTATGTTAAGTATATGCAAATACTAGCCTCTAGAATCTAGAGAGGAGGCCTGTGACTTTATCATAACTGATCTAAAGTGTTTCATTATTTAATGTTTCCACCAAAAAAACCTTATAACTAGGAAGAAACAATGGCTGGTATTTTTCCTTATTACTTAATCTCTTGTTTCGAATTGAAAAGTAATTTAAGCTCTCTGAGTCTCAGTTTCTTATCTCTATCTGAAAAATGAGATGATTGATTTGGACAAACTGAGGTCTCCTTCATCTCAAAAATATGTGGTTATATCTAGATTGGATGTGTGGGCTTTAAAAATTACAAGTATTGTCAAAAAACAAGAAATACTGTTAGGCTAAGAATAACCCTAAGAAGGATGACTAATTCAAAAGAAGGATAAACTGGGAGGTTTTGTGTATTCATGTGTGAATACATGAAAGTTTGATCCTAAACAGAATAGGCATGATTTATTTTCATAACATAAATAAAACTACCTTACTAGTGAGGTAGGGCTATAATAAGACCACCCCTTGGTTTTTTGAAGCAGAAATGACATCTCTGTAAAACTTTCCCTTCTCAAGGACTTTTCTATGCTTTGTTTTATGAAAATGGGAGGAACCTTGTGAGTTATAGTTCTGATCAGTAAAAAATGACCTTAAACATCATTGCTGATTATCTGTTACATACTGATTTCATAAATTAGAATTATGACCTACTAATATGACTTTCACCTGCATACTTTAACACTGTATATTTAATTATTTACACTGTTGCACAACCCAGTTACTAAGAATCGTTTACCCCAAATCTGTATGGTAACTGACTGTATTTCCTTTTGCCTGTTGTTTCAAGACTTTTTTTGGAGGTGGGATTTTTGCCCAACGTGGTACAGAGTAATGAGTTCATGCCCAACTACATAGTATTTGAAACATAGAAACGGTAAATTTATACCTTCTTTTTTTTTTTTTTTTTGAGGCTAGGTCTCGCTATTTTTGCCCATGCATGGAACCGCACGCTCACATTGCCTGGGGTACCACAGACTCAAGCCATCCCCAGCCTCAGCTTCCCAGGTAGCTGGGATTACAGGCATGCGCCACCACACCCAGCTATTTTTTGAGACTAGGTCTCATTACATTGCTCCAGGGCAGATCTTGAACCTGCGGACTCAAGCAATTCCGAGTCTTGGCCTCCCTCCATAGGCACGTGGCACTGTGCCCGGCCACTATTCCTTTTCTCTTGTTAAAGGCATAGAGATGTGGAATGTCAAAACAATTTTGGAAACTTAAAGATTTATTTATAACTCATTATTTTTTTTTAAAGGCCCAAATCTAGTATTTCCCCACTGGAAAACCTTCTCAGATCTCACAGGTATTGAGCTTTATTCCTATAGCACTTTGCTGTGGTATTTCTCATACTATCCAGCTATTTTCTCATGGTAGTTTATTTTTCATAAATTCATATTGATTATCTGTTTTATCAGTCATTGTGCTAGATGAACAATATAGACAAGGTTCCTACTCTTTTAAATACTAAATTCTAGAATGGGGAAATAAAAAAATAATTTCAGGTCATCATTAGTCATTGTAGAAAATAAAATAAGGTTATGGATTCATAGTAATGGGGGCAGGAATAGATGGAATGATCTGGGAATGCCTTGAAGTGGTGCATTTGAACTGAGACCAAAGGATAAATTCTTTGGATTGTGTGTAACCCTTTTATATACTTCGACTGTAACCATTTCCAATCGAAACTGTGTTTATGCTCATTTATTTCAGGTTACCTTGGAATGGTAACCACTAAAGTTTAGTTATACACACATTCCATAACTATTTGGGTTGGGCGTAACTCTTCAGCTTTCTCTCCACAAGAGTGAGCTTTTGATCTGACTTGTTTGAATCTCAGAAGATACTTTTTTTTTTTTTTTTTTGGATACTAGGTCTCACTATCTTTGCCTGTGGAATTGCAGGCTCACATTTCCCAGGGTATCACAGAATCAAGCGATCCTCAGCTTCAGCTTCCCAGGTAGCTGGGATTACAGGTGTGTGCCACCATGCCCAGCTGTTTTTTTGAGACTAGGTCTCGCTATGTGTCCCTGGCGGGACTCGAACCACAATCCCTGACTCTGGCCACAGCTTTCTAGGCTGCCACCTACAGGCATGCACCACCATGACCAGCCTAAGAAGATACTCTTATCTGTCCATATTTTAACTTTATATCCAAGGTTTTAGAAAGAGTACTATCACCTCCAGACATTCCTGTTGGGTATGTGTGCTCTTCATTTCCCATAACACTTTCTCAAGTAGTAGAAAGTTTCTCAAGGAAGTAGTAAGTTTGAAACTAGCTACATTGTAAGCACCAGAGTTATATTAGTTGTTAAAATAGACCATCTGAAAATACTAAACAGTAGTCAATTCAGAGATTTTCCAAAGATTATTTACAAAAGTAAAATACTGTCATTGAAATGAATCTGGCTAGCCCAAAGCTGCACCTGGAAGCTACACCTGAAAAAGTGTCGTGCTTTCTTCCTTTTGTCATTACTTGGAGGCACAATGAGAACCTTCAAATGACTGCTCTTTGGAGAAGTAACTTATTCTGTTACCCCACAACCAAAATATCTTTGCAACTTTGGTGACTAAGGAGATGGCCCTTTGTTGCACTTGGTTAGTTAGAGGAATAGGATTCAGTTACTTGAATTGAAGGACCTCACTGGAGATGTGAGTCAGAGTGTAATTTTTTATAAAAAGACTAATTTCCTTGGATTCCACATTGAGATGTGAAACAAATTGATGAGGAGTTGAATAGAGTTGTTGATGATCAGATTTAAAAACCAATTCTCTGCCAAGATCACTTTGTTTTATAAATCCCAGTAATCTTTTTCTGGAAGTCCATGCCTACTTGTCTTGACAGTGAAGAAAAAGAAGAGCAGCTCTGAATCAGGTCCCAACCTTTGAAGCTCTCTCTGGGCTTTCAGATGGTACTGCTGCATTATTTCTCTGTAGAGTTGCGGTTCCTGCAGTGAAGGATCGCAAGGGCTTGTTCTTTCTTTTTTGACAGGTCCTGTCTGAATTAAAAACTAGAGGAGATTTTTGCCTTTTTTTAAAGAACAATAGGCTCCTCCATTGTCTACTAATGTTTTAAATAACTGTTGTTATAAGTAAACTCCCATGCAATCTCACAGGTTTAACTTTCTGTTCTATTCAGTGTTCCATTTGTGTCTTTTCTGGAAGAGTTCAAATTTGACTATCAATTATATGGTGACTTGAGGTCATTTTACCTCTGTATTTAAACAATCTTCTTATCGTGCAGCACCTTTGAAGAGTTCATCTTGTTCGGTAGAAAATATTCAATTCCTTTTTTTAATTATAAATTGTTAGTCTCAAAATAATGCTGTAACTTAACTAGCACTATGCCCTTTAAAAATACTCAGTTATATAAAATAAAATAAAGTAAATTAACATTAACTATAAACCTTAGAGGAAATAAATATGGCATTATATTTCCATTTTTAATTTATATTATTTTTCAGATTTCTTGGTAAATTCTTCCTGGGAGTTGTTAATATCTTTTCATAGGATTCAGGGGGTTAAAATGATCTTTGTAATAATATTAACATGTCACTGGCTTTTTTCATTGTACAAATGGTACATAAAGTTGTGTGTGACTGAAGGGTGCCCTGGGACCCCAAACTTATGAGATGCATGTTCTGAAAAGTGTTTCACCATCTATAAGCAAAGACAAGGAAAACAGAACAGACTCTTGGTATGAGAGATTTCTAATCTCTATGAGTAGAAAGAAAGAAGAAAGGGTTTCAAATTGTAGGTTCCCAATAAAACTCTAAAAATTACCTAACCCTTTGTAGGCAAATACCCAGCCAGACAGGCTGAGTCTGAAGTGGGACAACTGAGATCGGAAAGTTTGCCATAAGTCTAAATCACCTTTCAGTGCAGTGCGTACAAAAGGGGCTAGGCAGGTTCCAGAGAGCTGTGAGAGAAGGGAAAACGAATTCAGAATCGTCAATGACCTAGACTGAGTCAAGATACCAAAACACTAAAGTCTCAGTCTCAACCATGGGTCTCATCCAGTGTCTCTCCTTGGTTTCTACCTCCAAATTGTATCAATTTCACCCCTTCCTAGCTGCATCCATTCAGCATAATGTGCTGGGAATTGGCATCTAAGGCCATTGCATGTAAGTAGGGGGGGAAATGAGGCACCTCCCCTACCCACAGTGCCCCTCCCCTCTCCCTGAGCTGCATCGGAAAGCAAAGGTGGCTGAAATTGCTGGCACCTCACTCTGAATTAAGGAAGTGGCACCAAACTACTAATTGTTACTGTATTCTTACTGTCCTTGTTTTTTGTTTGTTTCCTCTGAAAATATCCTTGTGAAGCAATTAAAACAATTTCAAAATAACCAATAATTTAAAATAACAGAATACAGTTCTGTTTGTTTAATGAAATGGGAAATAGACATAAAGCAGTGTTGCTGCTTGCTGAACTGTGATTGCTTTCTTGAGGCAAAGGGCTCTTGTTTTTGAGTTACAAGCTGAATTAGCTTTTTTTTACTTGAAATAACAACTGGTAGACAAGTAATCTAGATAACAACTGGTAGACAAATATTTAGACTTGGGCATTGGGCAGAATTTTTTTCCTAAATGACCAAAGTGAACCTATTACTTCAAGTAAGTTGGACAGTATTTCTTGTTAATGATAAGACTCAAGAGTTCAAATTTTGGAAAATTCAAATCTGTTAGCTATGACAGCTTCAAACTGCCTCCATTGTAGACCTCTTACTTGTGTTCCTCTTACTTGTGCTCATATATCCACCTCTTTCTGCATCCACATAAATATTCCATAGATGTGCAAACTTAACATGTTCACAGTGGAACTTTTGATTTCTCCCATAAAACTTTATCTCTTCTACCTCATCCAAATATTTTTCATCCCAGTCGCCATCAAACCAGTTGTTCAAACTAGAATTGTAGGTCATTTTTTGCTTTTTTTTTTTTCTAATCATCTACATCTACTCCTTTAGCAAGTGTTATGAATTCTGCTGTCAAATGTGTCTGCTTTTTTCTTTCTTCATTGCTATTAGCCTTCTTCTGGTTACCATCACCTTTCCCTGAATCTACTACATCAGCTTAATAACTGATAGTCCCTTCTTGCTTCCGTAATTCATTTTGTACACATTAATTAGCAAATAAGTATTGGTTCATGTCACTCCCTTGCTTAAAATCCTCAAGTGGTATCTGTTATACTTAGAACAAAATCCAAAATTATTATCTTGATTTAGAAGGCCCTTCATGTTTGGGCTTTTATCTGTCTTTACACCTTCATTCTCCCAGTTTTCAACATAAATTGTCTTTTCAAGGTCTTTCTTATATTAGAATTATTGCAATTATTTCTTTCCTCCTTTCAAATAGCAAACTTTCATTCATCTTTGTGGTCTTAGCTCAAGTATTTCAAACATGAACTTTCCTTAATCATTCTATTTAAGGTAGCTTCTTCCTTTTATACTTTAATGTCTTGGTTATTTCCTTTAGAACATTACTATAAGTTTACTCATTTATTTGCTTATTTTTTTGTTTACCTCCTGTTTTAGAAAAAGTGAGTGCTTATAGATACAGTAATTCATTATATAAGAAGGAACCAACAGAGTAAAACCATCTAATTGATCATTATCCCTTTAGAATCAGAGAGGTCTTAGATATAGTTTGGAAGTCTGCACATTAATAGTAAAATGGATATGAGTAAGAATATTTTGAGTGAAGGGGAAACACACGCTAGAATCTTTAAAAACACCTACATGTAAGGGACTAGAAGTAAATAAAAAAGCTACAAAGGAAACTGAGAAGGAAGATATATTGCCAATCAAAGAAAACATGAGTGTACTGTCAGGCAAGCCAAGTAAAGAGTCTTTTTTTTTTTTTTTTTTGAGACTAGGTCTCGCTATTTTTACCCGTGGAACCACAGGCTCTTGTTACTCAGGGTACCACAGACTCAAGCAATCCCCAGCCTCAGCTTCCCAGGTAGCTGGGATTACAGGCACGCGCCACCACACCCAGCTATTTTTTTGGAACTAGGTCTCGCTACCTGCCCCCGGGGGGACTCGAACTGCGATCCCTAGCCCCTGCCGCTTCATAGGCTGAAGCTTACAGGCACGAGCCACCGTGCCATCAAGGAAAGAGTCTTTTAGGGTCTTTTATTTAGGGTCTTTAGAGTCTTTTATTAACAGTGTCAAAATTCTGAGTTATCAAGTAAGCTAAGTCTTTACTAGCTTTAGCATCAAGGACATAGTGACCTTGGCACAAATAATTTCAGTGGACTGTCAGCAACCAGAATGATTGGGCAGTAAATAAAAAAATAAAGAATTGGGGATCTAGTGAGTTTAGAAAACCAGGGACAATTCACACTGAAGTTAAGAGAAGCAGAAGCAAGAAGTGAAAGGTGGGAGATTTATTTCTTTGAGGATGAGAAAAACCTAAACATATTTTGTGCTGATGGGAAGAAGAGTAGAAGATGAAAGGTTGAAGAAACATGAGTGATAGAGTCCTAGAGAAGGTGAGAGAGAATTTGATCCAGAGCACAGGGAGAGAATTAGATACAGATGCTGAATTAGTCTACTCAAGCTGCCAAAACGAAACACTATGGACTGGGTGCCTTAAACAGCACAAAATCATGGTCTCATGATTCTGAAGGTTAAGAGTCCAAGATCTAGGGTGGGTATCTAGTGAGACCTCGATTGTGTATAGCAGGGTCTTTGTGTGCTCGCCTGGCCTTCCTGTAAGTGTCGAAAGGGCATCCTCCCAGGTGTCTCTTCCTCTTATGGGGACAATAATTCTGTGAATTAGAACTCCCATGCATAATGATCCATATTAACCTAAACTACCTTAAGACGCTGTTTCAAATGTAGCCATATTGGGGGTCAGAACATCAGCATATGAATTTTGGAGACACAAGTCCATGACAAGTGGGAAGAGAGAATCCTCTTTCATTAAAATAGGAGGAAGGTTTAAGATTGATGTGGGTAAGAGTTGGGGCTTTGGTGTCAAGAGGCTGAAAAAAATTTTCCATCTAATGGTTTTAGTTGTCTCTGCACAGGAGTGCAGGCAGCCCTCATTTTCTTGTGCTTTGCTGATGAGGTGTGGTTCATAGATTGGAGGGGAGGTCTGTGGCACCGAGTTGAGTAAGTCTCTCAAGGCCATTTTTCTAACATCATGTACTCACTTCAGGTCTCTGTCACATTTTGGTAATCATCACAGTAGTTCAGAATTTATCAATGCTTCATTAATGTATCTGTTACAGTGATCTATAGTCAGTGGTCCTTGATGTTACTCTTGTAATCCTCCATCAACAAAAAGATTATGACTGAAATGGTTTGCATTTTTTAGCAATATGGTGTTTTTTTAAAAACACATGATGCTATTATACGTTAAGAGGCTATATAGTATAGTACAAACGTAACTTCTATGTGCAACAAAATCCGTGACTTCCTTTATCGGGGTGGTCCAGAACCAAACCCACAGTATTTCTGAGGTGTGCCTGTATGAATGATGTACTGAGAGTAAGGGGTGGATCTTTTGAGAGGAGTATAGGATGGCTGGCAGTTGGTATGGGGAAGGAAGAAAGAGTTAGGTGGGGAAACATGCTGAATTACAGGTTGTGTAGACTTCTCTGTGCACCTGGGTGGTTTGCAGCAGCAGAGCAGCCCAAGCATAGGCGTGACTGGTAGTTGTAGTCTTGCATGTCTGAATATGACCCCTAATCTCTTGTCATTGTAAGACCTCCTCTTGCAATCAGGTGCAGACTCCTGTGCATTGTCAGCCTTGCTCTGAGAGTACTGAATTCTCTTCCATTGTCTCTGTCCTTGATAGGCTTGGCAGATTTCAACAAGCATGTCTTCTTTTAGAAAAATTAGAGGCAAAATTCAGCTGATTCATGGACCTATATAGGTACTCACAGCACCTGAGGCCAAGAATTAACTTCTCAAATTTGCCTTGAAATCATCCAGAGCAAGTGAGCATAACAGCACACTTGAACCTCATTATTCTCAGATTCTGTATTTGCAGATTTGCTTGCTTGCTAAATTTATTTGTAACCCCCCAAATCAACACTTTCAGTCTTGTCAGTGGTTGTTCATGGACATGTGCAGAGTGGCAGGAAATCGTAGGTACCTGGCATGTATTTTCCTACCTGAGGGCAGACAAGGAAATGTTCTGCTGCCTTTTTTAAGCTCTCATCCAAGTACCTTTTCTCGGTCTACTTAGTGCCACGTTTTTTTGCATTGTTATCCTTTGCATTGTTGCTTTTTCTTGGTGATCTCACTATTTAAAGTGACCCCCAAATGAAGCACTGAAGTGCTGTCTGGTGATCCTAAACACCCAAAAAACTGCAGTGTGCTTTATGAAGAAAATTATATGTTAGGCAAGCTTTGTTTAGCCATGTGTTACAAAACTGTTGACCATGAGTTCAGTGCTACTGACTCAATCATACATATAAAGTACATATTAAACAAATGTACATAGGACAAAATTATGTATTGATCATTTGATGAAAATGTGACCACAGACTCACCGGCTCACCCCTGTATTTCCCGTTGGAGTAGTGCTTTAATATTGGTTGATTCAGTATCTTTGATGAATTTATAGAACATAACTACCAGAAACAATAAGACTATTATTGTATTTTTTTAAAATACTTTATTTATCTATGAATTTCACATCTCTGTGATCTCTGGGGTTCACCCCCTCCAGACTTGTATTTTATATATTCTTTTTTCCAAGTACTTAAACGCATCTCATAGACAGTAGTTTATTCAAATTGGGTTATTTGTTAAATGGAGCATGGTGGGGGGCAGTCCACTTAGTAAATTTTCTTTAATGTTCAGTTCCTCTACAACTTTGTGATAAAATTGAGGGTCCTAAACACAGGTTCCTCCCAACTTTTATTCTGGTTGTTTTCAAGTTAAACTCAACCTCTTTATAAAGGATGATTTTATTTTAGCAGGTGGCACTTTAACTGGAGCATCAAAGAAACTGTAAATTTTCTTTAATGTTCAGATTGTAGGACAATTTTTATTGAGAATCTCTTAAATATATGATATCTTGCCCTTGGACATAAAAGGATCTGCTTCCTAATCATGTTACACTTGCTTAATTTGCCTTGAAACTCATTAGAATATTCCCTATTTTGTTTTCATGGGGAAAGTGAAAATGCCAAAAAGTTTGTAAAATATTGAGTTTTGTGGCAGAAAAATGCCAGCTACAGAAAAAAAATAATCACAAACAGAAGAGCAGGGATGAATGCATGGGATTTGGATAGCTTATGTTGAAAATGGCTACATACATATGTGTGTATTTGTATGTATGTACATGTAACTTTTCTCTCCTCCCATCCATCCAGCTCTTTGTCCAGGCCTGCTTGTTCTTTTTATGTAATTTCTGAATGTGTCCTTTCTATTTCATTTATATGTCATAATCTGGAAATTTAGATTTTAATCAACTTCCAGGTCGATCTTAAAATTGTTCTCATTTCTTTTCACCACACTCTCTTGAATGTACATCTTCCCTAAGCATATGTCATCATATCATTCAGCAGTTATTACTGTCCTACTTAGAGTTTCAATGGCCGCTAGTTGTCTGTTTTTAAGTTACTATAAATCAGTTGTCCCTTCATTCTTCTCAATTCTCCTAAAGCCACCTCACTTCCTCCCTCCCCCTTTTAATCTGTGTTTTCTCATAATTCATTGTTGGTGGGGATGCTCTTAGGTGTGAATTCCCTCATCCTGTTACATCATCTATAAAGTGGCCTGCATCTGTTCCTTCTTCACTGTATCTATAGTGACAGTGTAGTGTTCCTAATCCCAACTAAGTCAGTTTCTGCACTTGTACACTGGATCTCATGCTTATTTTCTCAGAGACGTTTCTTCTTGATTTACCCCTAAGGCTTTTCAGACTTGGCAACAACAGCAACACAGAATGCACAGTTAAATTTGAAATTCAGATAATAGTGAATAATTTTAGTCTACATATGTCTTATGCAGTATTTGTTGAAAATTTATGCTGAAAATTATTTGATGTTATCTTAAATATAACTGGGAATCCTGAATTTATCTGCAACCCTTTTTACTTCCCTCTGTACTTTGTCATTCTTCTAAATACATGCACATGCATATTTTTATCTCCCCCCTCTGTTGGATCAATTCTTCCAGCTTAGTCAGGTTCTGATAACGATCTTGTTAAACAAAAGAATACAAATGCATACACACACACAATTTCCTTTGACTTGTAATCTCTCTTTAGTTATTTCTATAATCACTCTGCTGTTTCACAGCCCAGTTTTCAACACTTATCTATTCAAACTGTCTCTCCCATTTAACTTCCCATTTATTTTTCAGTTTTCCCTAATCCTATTTCACCCCATCACTCCCCCAAGATACCAAAGACTTGTATGTTGCCAAATCCTAGGACTTGTTTTCATCTGCCATTTCACTAAGCTCAGTGGTATTTGAAACAGCTACCCACTCTCCTTGACATAGTCCTCCCCACCCCCTTCCTTTATTTTTTAATTTCAGTGACACCATTCTCTGGTTTTCCTCTTTGGAGGCTGTTTTTTTTCTTCTCTTCCATATAGTGGATCAGGCCTCCAATTTGAATCTTATTTGTTTGCTCCTTCTTACATGCTCTCTAGGCTATTTTACCCATTCCCATGGCCTTATATATCCATATAGACATGGGGATTTAAATTATAGAGATGGATAATACCAGTAACTCGCAATTTTTGTTTCCAGCTTAGACTCTCCTCTGAGCTCTACATTTTGTATTCAATTGCCTATTTCAGTTTCACTTGGCTTATCTCATAGAAATAATTTCATAGAAATGCCATATAACATTTACAAGAACATTCATAGCAAAAATAATTTTGTGGTACCCAAAATGAAAATAACCTTCAATAGGAGAGTATTCAATAAATTATGAATATTCATACAATGGAATACTTTCGGCAATAAAAATGAACAAATCACTAAATACAGTAAGTAAGTCTTAGAAACACTAAGCAAAAGGGGAAAAGGTACCTAAGACTACATGTTTTGTAGCGTCTATATCCACTTTAAAAATGGCAAGCTAATCAGTGGTCTTAGGAATCAAGATGGGAATTTTATTTAGGGACAAGTGAGGGTAATGACAGAAAGAACATGAGAGAAGACTGTATGGTCCTGGCAATGTTCTGTTTCCTTATCTGGGTAGTGATGACATAGGTGTGTTGACTTTGGAAATTTTATCAACCTGTAACTTTTTGATATGTGTACTTCATTTGTAGGTTATTTACACTCGATAAAAATGTTTGAGAAAAGGGTATTGTGAGAAACCCACATTCCACATTTATCTAATGGAATGTTGCTTCATTATTTCGTCCTACAGCCTTCCTGCCTCCTCTTCAACTGTGATAAAATTAGGGTCCTGAACGCAGGTTCCTCCCAACTTTTATTCTGGTTGTTTTCAAGTTAAACTCGACCTCTATTTATAAGGACAATTTTAGCAGGGGGCACTTAAGCTGTGCAGTAAACTGAACTCTGACCTAAGTGGAGCACTCTTAGCTGTGTCAGGGAAATTGAGGGTTTAAGTCCACACCCCACTCCTAGATGCTAGAGGACTTAACAGGTTGTGGAAAGGTGGCTCAGTACATGCTGTAGTTAGTGCACTGGAGTCTCCCTGCAGTGTAAGTGTTTATCTGAGAAGTGGTGATTGACTTAGTGCCAAGGTGTTACATTTGGCTCTACAGAGACATCATTTTGTTAAGGTCTTGTTAATTCTTACTCATGCCTGATTCTCCTTCTCTTCTTTTAACCCTTCAAGTACCTGTCCTATATTGTATTTATTTTGGGCTTTACTATGCGCTAACTCTTCTTTAACATTTACACTTAGCATACATTCCCTGGTTTTCACTCTACTAGGCACTTAAAAATATAGGAGTAAGATATATAATTTCTGCCACCAGATTGCTTGGGGTTCTAGTGTGGAAACAGACAAATGATCATATCAACACTGACATATTATGTTAAGAAATCGGTCTGAAGGGTTATTCATTAATTCATAGGAATGATTCTTAATCTAGACCAGGAGTTGGAAATGTGTACTGAAGGAAGTTACAGCTACGCTAAACGATGAAAGATGTGCCTGTGTGCATGCATGTTTTCAGAGTGGGGATCTAGGACAATTCAGAAAGCTGAAGCTCAGCAGGCATGCAGAGGCAAGACTGGCAAACATCTTGGGTGTCAAACCAGGGAGGTGAGTTTTATTTTGAAGACATTAGAGAGCTATTGAGATGTTATGAACAAGAAGTGATTTGATCAGATTTTTAAATATATATAAATAAATTGAATTTTTTTTGAACTGAATTCGGCTACTACAGAGATGAACTTATCAAAGTGGTCTTCTAGCAGCACTGGCATCATCTGAGAGCTATTTAAAATGTAGAATCTTGAGCTCTGTCCAGACTTACTAAATCAGACTTAGTGCATTTTAACAAGATCTCCAAATAATTTGTATGCACATTGAAGCTTAAGAAGCATTGGTTTAGGTAGATATGGTGACGGTCAGGCTTTAGACAGCTAGTATGAACAAGAAAGGACAGAAACATTATGGAGTACATCCATTTCCTATTTGAAATACCTTTCTCAACCCCTCTGTCAACAAACACAGATACCCCCCTGCTTATTCTTCCCCTTTCAGTTTAAATGTAGCTTCTCTAATGCTACCTTCCCACTGTGGCATTATTACCATATACTCCATAGCACACCAATACTGACATTATTGTTTTTCACATCTTAATTGTAATTACACATTTAGTTACCTTTCTCCCTGGGATCTAAGCATGTGAGGGTAGGGCCTGTCTTCTGTACTATTTGGCGATAGGAGCACAGTCAATATCTGTGTTATAATTGAATAAATTAAAATACCTTATATAAGAAGATAGATTTGGGTGTGTTGGGGAATGTACATCTTATATTAATTTAGTATATGCTAAATAATTTTAATATGTCATTATTAATAGTGAATTCTAAATAGCACTCTCAAGATCTAGGCACAAGTGATATATATATATGTATATGTGTGTGTGTGTATATATATCTTTTAGCCTCTCAGTTTATCCTAAAAGATAGATATTCTTAATATCCCCATTTTACGAATGGGAAAATGGAGGCACTGGAAGCAGAAGTAATTTTAATTTGCTTAAGGTTGCAAAGTAAGTGATGACTCAAGATTCAGATCAGTCAATCTGCTTGGTCTAGTTTGGAACTTAATAGTTTGCTGGCACTATGCAAAAGTGCTTTGTGTACATTTCTATGTGTTATATAATCTTTGTAACATCAGTGTGAGGAAGGTATTGTTCTCTTTAAGCAGATGTGGAGGCAAAGTCTCAAAAAAGTTATATAGCTTTCATGAAGATCCACAGCTTGTAAATGATGGAGCTGGCCTTTTTAACCCAGGCCTGTTCTACTCTAAAGCTTATAGTCTGCCAGTAATGGTGATGACTCTTTGTTGAGTCTAAAATACCTGAGGAATATGAGTGTTAAGATCACTGAGGAACTGAGAGGTAGGATGTCTTACACTGAGGATGTGGGAGAAGGAAAAGGCTCAACAGTTTCAGTCACAGTGACAGCATTAGCTTTACAAGTTTCAAGGAGCAAGGGAGATTTAACACACAGCAGTTCCAGCAAGCCTTGTAATTGACTAGATGGGACTTTGAACTCATTTGGTTAGGAACATTAGCCTCTGCAATAAAATGTAATTTGGGTGACTAAGGAATAATATTTCTTATGGCCTCAAAAAAACATGGTGAATTAGAAATATTGGATGTCAGATCTAGAAGGAACCAGTTTTAACCTTCCATAGTCTACTCTTACCCAGCTTCCCCTCATTATATAGTAAGGAAACTGAAGAAGAGAGTAATTAGGTGACTTGCCAACGTCTCATAAAACCATTAGCCAGTAATAGAGGACAGGGTGACATCCTTCTATTCTTTGCCCTGTGCTTTATGATGCTCCAGATTTGTTACCTCTTATTTGAAACTGTTCTGTCATTGTAGTTGCCCCTTCACCACTGCCTGGTTCTTTTTCATTTATCCCTGGAAATAGTAACAACTTGTCCTTTTCTCTGGGTGTCATAGAGAGACTGGTGAATCTCTGCCTCACTCTCATTAATGATGATACTACTGCAAGTCATCAGTGGTAGGAACACCACTGGTGTGTTGTCCTGGGAGTGAAAATGAGATTTTGTTTTTTTGAGCTATTCCCACACTTGGTCAATTGTTATGAAACAGAAGGCCACTGCAGCAGGTGCAGTTTATGTAACTCCTTTCTTTCTATAAGTTGTAAATCCCTCACCTAAGTGTTAAGGATGATTATTATAGATAAGCAGTGGTCTTACTCCTGCTTTTCCTCTGGTGGTATTTTCTGAGGTTCATTATAGTAAATGAAATTAGGTTGGAAAGAAGTTAATAACTAGTGCTTACACCCATACCTTATGCAGTCTTGCTCAGATAATAGACCTTCAGATCCCAGATGTAATAGCTACTATTTTATTTTTGGTTTAGAATCATTACAGAAAAGTGTATTAAGCTGCAGGTTTCAACTGAAGCCCAATTTAAAAAAAAAATTGCCACAACTAAGTAAATAACAATTAGTTTAACCTGCCAAAGTGATCTATTTTACCTGTGTTTATCCTTTTATCCACAGTCCTGGTTTTCTTAAGAGGTATTACATTCCATGCTTTAACCTTTTCTTGTGGGCATTCATTTCTGTTTATTTAACAAATGATTGTGTGGAAAACATCAACAGGAACACCAATAATCTAGTAGTTTGCTAATCACTGAAATATTTCAAGGCTGGACCCCACTCTCACAGTCTTTTGGCCTTGATTTATTCTTAAAAGCTTCATCATGATGCAGCTCATAATAGATTGTAATTGATGCAAATCAAGCAATGGAAAGTCGATCATATGCTCTTAGAGAGATAATGTTAAAAGGGTTAAAACTGCACCCAGGATATACCACAAATTCATAACTATGGTCATTAATATATTTAAGTCTCTGGGGACGGGCATGGTGGCTCATGTCTGTAAGCAGCAGCCTAGAAAGCCACGGCCGGGGCCAGGGAATCATTGTTCGAGTCCTGCCGGGAGCATGTAGCGAAACCTAGTTCCAAAAAAATGTAGCTGGGCATGGTGGGGCGTGCCTGTAATCCCAGCTACCTAAGAAGCTGAGACTGGGGATTGCTTGAGTCTGTGGTACCCCGGGCAACATGAGCAGTTCCATAGGCAAAAATAGTGAGACCTAGTCTCAAAAAAACAAACAAAAAAAATATATATGTCTCTGTATATATAAAATAATGTTCTAATGCCTATAAAATGGACATAAGTATATTGAATACATTAATATGTAATTTTCCCCTTAGGTACCATGAGATACAAACATAGCATAAAAAAGCCTGATTATTACATAAATCCATAACTGTTGGCCAGACACTGCAGGTGATTCAGAGTTGGCTGAGCCCCCAAAGAGCCTGGAGTCTAACTGGGGTAACACATGTTCCAATTAACTATAACACGAGGAAGGGTTAAAATAGCACTATGGGCAGAGAACAATATTAGAGGAAAGGGAGATAGATACCTTTCTTTAGGTCTACTTTCATAACAGAAGCATCATTTGAGCTGAACATTCAAGAATTTGAATAAGTGAGGTGATGGGAGTGAAGACAACTGAATGCATTTCAGTTTGAGAAAATGGCCTGGTCAAGGGCACCATGGTGGGAAAGGACACACACAGTAATGTCATAAGTAAGCTACCATTTTTTCATGCATGGTACCTTTTATTTATTTTATTATTTTTTAAAATATTATTTATTTTGTTCTTTAGATCACAACCTTGGTAAGTGGTTTTTGGGATACCTCCTATTCCCTCCTCCCTCTGGTGCCCCTTCCAGTCTCTCAAACCCCACTCTCTGTTGTTTATTAGTTGTGCTAAGTCCATTAGCCTCTTTCCTGTGGAGTGTTCTTTCGTTGGGTGAGGGACTGTGCTGTTGGGACCAGGCAAACCTTGCTGATAGGTTTTCAGTCTTAAGTTTGTGTTGGACAACCAGTCTTTATTCATTTGCGATCTGTCCATGTTTTCTTGCTGCAGGCTGTCTTCTTCAATCCCATCTCCACTGCTTTGCTGCTTTACCTTATGTCTCTGGTGTCAGATTTAGGGGATCTCGACCCAGCCAGTGTCAGTGAAGAAGTTTCTCTGTGAATACAGGTGTCTGTGAATGGCCTTTGTGGATCATCTCCTCTGCCTCAGTTTGCAGTTTTCATGTGGGGTCATTACCCCATCTTTGGTCTAACTCTCCTCTTCCATAGTGTGGGGAGGGGGCCTTGCTATCCTAGAAGGCATCTCCAAAATGAGGTCCCAGGTCTTCCCTGCCCGGTGAGCGTGTAGGTGCGCATGGTGACATCGTGTCTCTACAGCTGTTTCTCTTGTCTCGCATGCACTGGTTCTCTTGGTTGTCCATCTGCTGTGTCCATCTCAGGCTTGTGGGCTGGATTTTTGCATGATCCCTCACCCGTTCTATGATGGGGTCTGAGTTGTGCATGTTCTTGCTCCTCTTGAAGTTTAGCTGGAGTGAGAGCAAAATGGAAGAGGCTCCTCCTGTGCCCCTCCAGCCCCCCACCCCTGCCACCGGTACCTCCCTGCATGGGGCCAGGGCCCAGATGACTGAGCCTGCACCTTACCATGCTCCCCTTGGACTAGGAGCAGGGGGCAATATGGCTCCGCTGATCCGGGCTGCAGATGGCTGCCCTGTGGAGCAACCATCCGTTGGTGGGGCCACCAAACCCCCCACCCTGTCCCCCCTCCAGGGCTCACCTGGATTGGGGGGCTGACCCAGGATTCTTCACCCCCTTTGCTCCCCTCTGGCAAGGGAGCTCAGATGTCTAGGGACCCGGGTGCGCAGGCAGCCCTCAGGTGGGTGCCTGCTGGTTGCATGGTACCTTTTAAAACAGCCTCAATCCCATGATGTGGCTTTTATGTACAGATGAGAATTGGAGGGACAGAGAGGTTCACTTAGTGGCAGAACCAGGACACTAGCCTAAGTCTGTCTCCTTTATTCTAAAACCAGTATACACAGCAGCCATGTGGTATAGCTGCACACTCAGGAATGGTAGGTAATACTGCATACCTGAGACAGAATATATATTATAGGTAGTGAAAGGTCCTCCTGGAAAGCATTTTAGAGGGTTTTTAAGAGGCAGTGAAAATGGACAGGGAGGGATAGATGAGCAACTTGGTGCAGGAGGACTCAAAAAAATTGGCAACTGTTCTATGGGCGAGGAAACAGGGAAATCAAAGATGACTGTGATTTTATATCTGGTTGACTGCAAGAGCAGTGGTAGGAAAGTAAGAAGAAATCATTGGTGGCAGAGGGAAAAGGAAAGATGGAGCAATAATTTTGGTTTTAGATATATTTAAAACACATGAAATACCATAGGAACATTCCATAGGTATGTGGAAAACATACTATAGGAAATTTAGTGAGCAGGTGTAACTTGACATTCTATTAAGAACTTTGAAATAAAGACCAGAAGACACTGGTGGTTGCTGAGAACTAAGCCTTTATCGGAATTGACACCTTGACCTCAAAGGGCCTTATCTATCTCTCCTGCTTTCATCAACCTTCTGTATCTTGTCATCATTCAGATTACTTCACAGCTTCTCTATCACCACAATTTCCTTTACTTCCACCTCTGCTTCTTCTTCCTGTGTCTGTTCCCCATCTGCCCTGTGATTGCTTAGCCTTCCATGGCTCTGTATTCACCCAGTTCAACAGTTCCATTCTCTTTTCACTTCCCTTTCTAGTCTAGACCTCTTGGTCAGTCACTTGAATTCTGTCCTATATGGCATCTTGCTATACCTCTTTGCTAGCCATTACCTTTTTCCTTCATTCCACATCTATGGGACTGTCCTCTTAGCCAGTAATGACCCAAGGTGGAGAAGAGCCTTTAATCTGAATTATAATATTATGATCATCAGCTCAAGAGAAAGTCTCCTGTCTGGTGGTACTTAACACGGTAGAGTCTCCCTGGTCCTTGAAAAGGACCAAAGCAGACATATGTTATGGGACTGACCTTGTGCCTGAAATCTGTGGCACTCTTATTGGATAATATAATCTAGGAATGAACTAAGTAGGTGAAGTAGGCTAGGTCATCATTTCTCTAGTTTTTCTTTTTTCTAGACTCCCAAAGTGTGCAGAGAAAAGGTTGCTGGTATGGGAACATAACGAGGAAACAGCTTCTGAGGTCCTTTAAGATCGTGGTAGTATGTAGGTCTACTGTGTTGCCATCCTGTTTCTTCCTGATGCCAGATCTGTGAGTGAAAACTGCCATGGATGGGAACTCTGGGGCTGGGAACCTTACCAGTGCTGACTGGAAACCTTGACTTTGTCTAAACCTACAAGGTGAGAACACCTGACAGGGCTCAGAGAAGCAGCGAGTTTACAGTTTTCACCTGTGTTGTTTCTGCCACTGATGGTCTTTGGACTTTCATGGACGTAGCCAGTAGAGGGAGTTGTGGTCCCAGTACTTTTCTTTGAAGCTTCTAATAAGTTTTGATTTTGCAAGAGATCTTCTCTGGTTCCATCCGAATCTCCTATGCAATAAGAATTTAACTTGAGATACACCTGAGTTTGGTGCCAGACCTCTAGTGTGTATAGATGGAAAACTTCTGCGTAGCTGTTTAAACTTGACAGCTATAAGGAATTCTTGAGTTCAAGGAAACGCCTGTTTACTGTACTGATCCAAATCAAGCAACTCTTGAGAAATGGGAGTGCCTTCTTGACCTCTATCCTTATTGATCTTGGTATCAGCACCTCCAGTGACGTGTCCTAAGGGGTGGGAGGTAATTAACAAGTGCTTTTCACACAGAAAAAGGAGAGAAGCTGACTATTGCTGTAGGAAGTCCCCTCTGGGAAGCTGGGGGTAGAGGTCTAGGTAGCACTAAACAGTGTGTGCCCTGACACAAAGGAAGCTTTGTGTCTGGGTGCAAAACCTGATATCAGCTGTGATTTTGAGTTAGAAGCTGAAGTTTGACCAGTACGTGAACTGGCAGACATTAGGTTAATGATCTTGATGTGAATAGGAGTCCTCTCTGAAGGGGCATGCAAGGCATTGCGAAGTTCTGAATCACTAGGTCTGGTTCTGTTTTTGGACACTGAGAAAAACCTGGTATTTCCAAACCAGCTTTTTCTTTTGCTTCAAGACATAGTATTACACAAGCCTGCACTATGGAGGAGTGGGATGGTGACAAGGGCACCTCAGCTTTCAACATGCCCGAATGGATGGTAAGTTGGTTGCTTTGCTTTTCCCATTCCTTGGTAATTAGGCAGTCATTTCTGACAGGGATCTCTGATAGTGAGAAGTCTCTGCCAGGAACTGTGACTGAAAAAACCTTTCTTAATCTAATTTCTGATTAGTTTCTATATCCAGGATCACCCCTGTTCCTTAGTTACAAGTGAAGCTCTGGAATGTCTGAGCGCTGCCTAGTTGTCTGTGCTGGGTGGAGATTCCCTGCTGCTAAGTGATTCTATTTACAAACTGATGCTTAGTTTATTTCTCATGGGGGTAAAGAAAAAGAATAGTGAGAAAAATAGAACTTATCAAAATAGTACTCTCAAGTCTAAAAAGATTTGAAACATTCTTCCCCTACCTGCCCATATTTTTCCCTCCAGTCAAAACATTTTCCAACTGTTCATTTAAACGTATGCATATTTCTAAAAGGCAGGAACTATGGTTTCCTTGGTACTGATTTTCAAAATACTGTATTTATACAATAAAAACTTGTAATATAATGATAAGACTTACTTGTTGATAGAACTGACCCTTTGGATTTTGATTTAAAAATAACAGCCGTCTTTATGTTCCAGGCTTATCTTAATTTCAGTTTGTGTGTGTGTATAGCGTAATGTATAATATTCGTAATATATTGCATAGTATTCCAAGTTCTTTTCAGTGTTTATGGAATTGTGAACTTGCAGGAAAAAGTCATCAGTAATGAAAGTGAGTATATAGTAGGCATAAGAAAGACCCAACGGAGGAAACTGACTTTCAACTCTCACCACAACGATTGTTATATTAAGGTTATTGCTGCTGTTCTTGATGTTTTTTCATTAACAACATTAAGTGCTCAGTTTTAAACTATTTGATAGGAAGAAATTATATCTATTCAAAACCTTATTCCAAAAATGTAATAGTTTAGAATTAATTCATTTAATCATTGTAATTGGGTTTTTCAGTTTGTTTTTTATTCTCCAGTCAACCACTAACTAACAAGAGGAGGGGAAGCAAGAATTCTGGTTTTCTTAGGAGAGGACCCCACATTAAGACATTAAACTTTGCTACTTCATAATGGGAAATCACAGAAGTCCATGGAGCATTAACATGTCAGCTAAATAATGAAAGTTTTACAGTAACTATTATTCCTGTAAGAAATCTCACTGTCTTACCTGCTGAGCACATCTTCTCAAGAGCCCCTGTGATCTTTTATCTACTTACCTTTTTATTTATGTAAATAAGTAAACTGTCCTAAAGGAATTAGTGTCACAATTACTTAAAGGATATGACCTGAGACTTTGTAGCTTGTAGAAAACATTCTTTGATAAAGCATACTTCTGCTTTGTTCTAATGGGGCATCTCTCTTATTTGGTGATTTCTTGACCCTTCTCACTCAAAAACCAGGAAAATGACCTTTGGATCAGTGGATTTTTAACAACAGTGAAAACAATGTGCATGGTGGGAGGGTTGTCTTCAATTAACTCCCTTTTCTCATCGACCTTTTCCTTATCAAAGATAAACCTCTTGAGACCTTCTTTAAGATATTTTGTAAGTCATTAACTTCTGACCTGATCTAAAAGTACTTTGTTAGGCTGCCATCCTTATCCACTTAGGCAACAAAGTGAGCCACTGAACACCCTCCAGTGATTTTCCTATAGATTTCCAGATCTCACCTTGAAATGTTAGAGTGCGGTTTAAGCCCTTAGAGAAAATTCTGGATCCTGCTTCAATGTTGGGCCAAAATTTCAACTTAAGAAAACTTTAACAAATGTCTGACTCATGTTCCCACTTACGTTTTAATATAATGAAATTCCCACTGAAACTTCTGGTCTCTGAAGGAAATATGAGATGGTTCTTTGGGGAGGAAAATTTATTAGAGAAGACATAACACCTCCCTGTTTGTTAAGGAACAGCAGCAGCACAGAGGGGGATCTGTTGGCCCCTTAGCGAATAGACTTGGGACAAACAACAGCTGACAGTACTCACACCTGATTCCCAGCAGGGGTATAAGCCAGGGTGACATTTGAAGAACCACAATCTCAGGTAGATCTTCAAGTTAACCTTCCATCAGTCACTGGAAGCTCCTACTGGAACCTCTGCTCCTCAGCTATTTTCATGTAAAGGATTTTCTTAACCTTACTATACATGTTGGAAATACATCTTTTTGAAAGATGATTCTTAATGTGTTTTTACTTCCCCTGAGAAATGTTTTAGTCCCTGCTGGTAGATAAAATACCTACTTTTATGTAATCAGGGAGATCAGCAGTAACCTTTATTTAAAGTTTCTACATTATAATATTTCCTCTTCCCACCTAAGCTCTCTCTAGTATATGGTGCATTTCCTTAGGGAATTTAATTTCTAAAGATCCTACTGGTTACTCTTTTTATAAATTAAGAATTTTTTCTAGCAGCTCATTTGTTTTCAGAAGGAGAGATGTCTATAAGAATTGGTGAATCATATGTACTTGGAAGTGAATGTTTAAGGCATCAAGTAAATAGTGGTATAATCAGCTTGACAATAACTTTGGGTCAGGATTGAAACTTAAGCAGAGACCCATTGGAGAAACTGATGAAATATGCACATACAAAATTTTGCATTTAGTTTTGAGGGTTCTAGACATATATGAACTCTTTTGTCCCAAAAGAAAAGAAATGTTAATATTTTAGACTTACATATCATTATGTAGACTTCAGAACCCTCTCACGTATTTTATTTTCTTGTCTCAGTACCTACCTGAAATAGGCAAAGTAGAGATCACTGTTCTCATTTTACAGTTGAGGATTACAGATGTTGAGTAACACAAAAGTTAAATGGAAACACAGAAAACTTCTGATCATTATTCTTTGTAGTACTACTTTATATACAGTAAGTCCCCACTTAAAGTCCACACTTTAAGCAAGCAGCGTATAACAAATAACTTCTTTTTGTTCAATGTGGACCAGGATTTTTCCCCCTGAAAATGACAGGCAAAACAACATTGAAATGATGTTATCCAAGGACGTGCTATACTTGAAATGAATTGGTTTCTCTTGCCCTGATCTTTAGGGTAAAGGTATTTTTTTATCTGCTTGGTGAGAACTGTTTTTCTTAATGTATAAACCTCCTATTAACATTCTTTTTCATTTTGGAAATCATAACTAGACCCTGTTCACCATATTGGGTATAAAGAAAGGATCACCATATTCTGTCTTGACTTTCAGGTAAACTTTTCTTTATTGCCTATGGACGGCCCTCCATGGTTGTAGTCATAGTATGAAATTGTTGGAGACTGAGGAGAATTTGGGCTGTTTTGTTCTTGGATAAAGTGTTAGAGAAGTGGTTCCCACATTGCTTTCCGCAGACCAGCAGCATCAGCACTACCTGGGAACATGTTAGAAATGCAAAACCTTGGGTCTCATTGGATTTACTAAGTCAGAAAATAGCCAGTTGGGGGAGGGGTGTGCAGCAGTGTAGTTTAATAAGCCCTCCAGGTGTTTTTTATTCTTTTTGGGGTTGGGGGGTTTTAAACTAGGTCTTGTTATTTTTGCCTGTGGAACCACAAGACTCAGGCAATCCCCAGCCTCAGCTTCCCAGGTAACTGGGATTATAGGTGCACGCCACCACACCCAGCTATATTTTTTTTGGGAACTAGGTCTCACTATGTGCCCCCTACAGGACTCGGGCACCGCTTCTTAGGCTGCTGCTTACAGGCATGCGCCACCATGCCTAGCCCCTCCAGGTGGTTTTGCATAATAGTTTGAGAACTACTTTGTTAGATAACCTTGTTAAGTAGTCAGACTTTTCCTTGAGCATTAGTACCCTAAGATAACTCCTGGGTGTGTTTGGTTCTGAGCTGCTGCTTGCTCTGGCTGGGCTCCAGGTCTAAGCCATTGAACCAAGAAGTTCCATTTCACCTGGGTGAGGAAAGTAAGAAATCAACTGAGCATGTACGAAGGTGAACATTCTAGGTTAGGAAGAACAGGGTGTAGATGAGGCAAGCAGAAAAACACTAATATGTTTCATCTCCTGAAATTATGAGTAAGGAATCAGAATTTCCTTAGGTGATGGAGAACATCACTATTTGAGTTAATTGATTATTGTTTCAATTTATGATCATGGCATTGGACAAAGTTGCCAATTAAGAAACTGTTAGACTTCTAATTCGCTTTCAGAGTTTGATTTGATCAGGGCCCCAAGATCATCTGGGATAATGCCATTTCAAAGACCCAATCTGTTAAGAGAGTAAATATTAAAAGTACTTTTAAATTAAGTGAGTGTAAAGATAAGAATAGGGTGAGCTACTGCACTTGGAATTAGGACCAGGGAAATTTTTTGTCTTCTGATGTGATATGGTGTAGTGTTTGTTAGATAGACATAACAAACGCAGGCCTTCATTCCCTTTTATCACTTACATGCTGTGTAACTTCTAACAGTCATTTGTTTTTACAAGTTACTATCTAATGATCGTTATTGTGTTCAACAGGCAGTCTTCTTTTGGGGGAGAAGGGTTCAAATCACTTTCCCACTCCCATCTCAACGTACAGTTTAGTATCACTTCCCTAGTAACCGAGTCCCTTGCTGAAATCAACAAATAATATGATTCTTTGGGCTTTCATTTGATTCCCTACTTGGAATGTAGTAAGGTTATTATAATTCTAGGGACTCTGAGGAAATAAGAATCTTCCTTTTGTGGTGTCAACCTGAAAACTCAGAGGGCAATTAAAAAGACAAAACACACTTATTTCAGATCAAGACTTGCAATTCAGGGTACACAGATGCAGGGAGAAAACCTAAAATGTGCCTCAAGAAAGGACAGTTTTTTATGACTGGAAAAGAGGAAGGTAAGTGGTTAAAGGTGAGAGTTAATTAGTGTTAGTAGCTTAAGCAGCTCTTGGATATACATAATTGGCTGCTGATTATCTGGAAAAGATGAAAAAGGAACTGATTGATTTACTGAGTCTCTATTCATTCTCAAACAATTGTTGCCATATTAAGACAATTGTTTTGGACCCATTACAAAGGTCTGACCCAATTCAGAGGTGGATAATGTGCTGTCTCTGCAGTAGCTCCTTAGCTCCACTTCAAAATGGCTTCACAGAAGTCAACTCTTCACAATAGTCACACCTTCTGCAAAGCATACACTTCTTGAAAAAAACGGAGCCATCCATCTCCAAAAGAACATCAATCTTAAAAAAAAACAAAAACAAAAACATCAATCTTGAGATGGGACTAAAAGCCAAGTGCCAGAGCTGAATAAAAGATACAAACCTAGAATACAGCAGTGAACCGAGAAGGTTGATTTCCCTGGTGACAGGGCTGAAATCAGTGTCAGACTGACAAACCCAAGTCCAGAGTATAGGGTAGGGACTGCACTTGGCACCGTTTTTTTTGTTTTTTTTGTTTTTGTTTTTTCTTCCTGTCTTAATAAATTCCCTCATTGTTTTCGTGGCTCTGTAGTTAATTTTTTTCTAATGAGACTAGGTTAACTAAAATCATCTGACATGGAAAAGGAGGAGGTAAGGTTAAAAAGGAACCTAATTAGCAAGTTAATTATAGCAGGCAAAAAAGTGCACCGGTTATATAACTAAGCCATTGTTATGCATGCATGTTGGGCTTTGTCAGGGGACTTGTTAAAGTTTAGAGGTCAGAGGACCCATGTAATTAGGTGTTTAGAAATAAATAAATAAAAGCAAAACAGCTACCAGAATTAGGAATGGCTGATGAGCCACTAACGGAAATGCCCTATTAAATTGGGCTCTACTGCTGGAGGGGTTGTGAAACTGCTCCAGGGATCCCAAGAAAAGGTAACACCCCCCCCACCTCCAGCTCCCCCTTCATCACCAAAAAAAAAAAAAAGGCAGCTAGCTGGAACCAGAGCCAACAGAATTGCTGATGAGGAACATTTAAAGGCCTAGCCACAGGGTCCCTGGACAGAAGAGGTGGCAGTAGAGCTGGTGATGGCACTATGCTGAGCAGCAAGAAGAAATACATTGTCAATAGCAAATCTGGGATTAAGGCCCAGGTGAGGCTAAGCTTTTACTTACCAGACTTGCTGCTGCTGTCGCCATTTTTATAGAAGCTCCCAGCTGCTTTTCTCCTCCTTTCCTGCTTTTGTCCCTCCTTCTGGCATAAGGTGAGCTGCCCCTTTTCTAACAACCTCTCCCTTCCATGCCTTGATGCCTTTTGAAATTAGGTTGCTCTCTGTGAAATGGAAAATGAGAGTAACCTTAAAGAACCCTTTGATTTCAGAGGTAGGAAAGTTGGTAGACTCTACCAGCATGCCACAGCTGGGGTGGGTAGATTTCTGTATTACAAGGCAAACTGTAAAAAATGTAATGGAGTTTACCTAGGGATGGGGTACCAGGGGTGGGGTACTGGTTGTCAGTAAAAGATGAAGATTTATTTCTTGGGAAAATTGTGTACCTTGTTATATTTAAGTGGGTAGTCTCTTTAGCTGATATTCTTCTGTCTCAATAAGAAAGTTGAATTCAGAGTCTAGTGCGTATAGAAGGCTTAAACCCCTGTCTCCAAGTGGAGAAAACTTACGAAACCTAACCTTAAGCAGTGCCAAGAGACAGCCTCAACCTGATCTGGGTGAGAAGACTTTATAGCAAAAAGAACTTAGCGTAGGGAAACTGTTTTTGAAATGGTGATGCAGGTACATGATTTAGTGTTACTGGGGTAAATGGGTATATAACCACGCTTAATCCTACGGGGCTGGAGTGACTGGCCCCCTCTAGCGGTATGTGGGTGGGAGGAGGGATTTGTTACTCCTCTGAGGCAGGGTATATGTTACCCTTTTTTAAAACAGGAGGCATTGCTGAAGTTAGTGACTCATTGTGACCTTTGGAAAGTCATTCATTCCTTTTCCTAGATGGGCTTCAAGAAAAGAATAAAGGCAAATCATTGTCTTGAACAAGGCTGTGAAATGGAAGCCAGAGTTTTGAGCCTGACTCCTATCCTTTCTCTTACCTTCTTAACTGCCTTCTCCCTTCCCAGCTTTTTTACTCACAGAAATTCTTTTAGCTTTACACTTGGCTTGGCCAACCATATTTACTTACTATTCAACTAAATATAAAAAATGAGGATAGATTAGACTACTACATACTCATTGCAGTGCTGCTACCCTGTGTCAAGCATTTGTGCCTGAGCATATGCTGCCTATAGTTTTACAGGATACCTGTAGGTAGACAGATAGTTATATTCAGATACAGATGTGATAAGAAAGTACCCATGTACCATGTATATTCCGTGAGAGTACAAAGAATGTGTACATTATCTTTTTGGAATGAATTGCTGCTTTTTTTTTTTTTTTGGAGACTAGGTCTCACTATTTTTGCCTGTGAAACCGCAGGCTCTCGTTCCCTGGGGTACCACAGACTCAAGCCATCCCCCGCCTCAGCTTCCCAGGTAGCTGGGATGACAGGCGCGCACCACCACACCCAGCTATTTTTTTGGAACTAGGTCTCACTACGGGCCCAGGCGGGACTCGAACCGCGATCCTTAGCCCCGGCCGCATCATAGGCTGAAACTTACAGGCACAAGCCACCATGCCCCCCCCCCCCCCCTTTTTTTTTTGAGGGAATAAATTGCTGCTTTAGCAAAATATCAATTTTCCCATTTTTCATTTTGCAAAAGCGTCTAATAAATTTTCTTATTGCTGGAAACAGTTTGCAAGCTATAAAACACTACGCAGCATTTGTATTGGTTCCTTTGTCTCAATATTCAAATGACTCAACAGTTAACCTCTTCACTGCAGAAAAGGTAACCCACGTTGCTGTGTTCATTTGGTATGCTATTTTGTGGTTCTACCCTCGATCGTGAAAGACAGAATCAGTGTCAGACATCTGGTCTTTCTTGCCTCCATGCCACCTTAGAATGATCTAAGCAATTATGCGTACATCCATCTAGAGAAAAAGTTATTTGCTAAATAAATGATAGGAATTTTGATTTGTGAAGTATTATAAAGTATTGATCGGAACCTCCAACAGCAGGAGAAGTGTTTATCAGATGCAACCTCCAGAATATTGAGGTTTAATACTCAGTCCTATCACCTGGCCTTTTTATCTTTATGATATTATAGTTAATGAATGATCTTATAGTTTTTAGGTACTTATGATATCAAATATTAAAAATACTAATGTGTACAATTTAGAAAGCCTTTAGCAACTAGACTGCAAAAGTTATGAGAACACTGACCTCAAAGGGTAGGAGTAAAGGTGGATTTATTTCACCATTCATATATATTATTTCATTTAACTGTCTCCACAACTTGTGAGGTAAACTCTTTATTTTTGTTATATTTATGAGAAATGAGACTCACAAGCACCGTGACCAATATCACAAAGTTAATGAATTGTATAGACAAGATTCAAATGCAGCTCCATAAAGTTTTATCTGAATGGAAACTCTATTTTCTTTTTTAAATCATACCATTTCTGAGAATTCTAAAACATGAAAGAAAGTCACTTTACTGTGTCTCATGGAAGTCTCATCTAGATTATGATAATTAGAAGTCTCAAACGTTCTTTCCAGCCTTAATTTTTAGTGAATCTGTAGAAGGATTTCTAAATATGACCCAACTTTCTAAAAATTTATTTTAACCAGAACATTCCTTTTTTTTTTTTTTTTTGTAGAAGGCTTGTGGTTAGAGAATAGAGTAGATAAAAAGGTTAAAATTTGACAGGAAAGCATTCTTCTCTCCAAAGAGATTTCACATTCTAAATATGGATTGTTAAAATCAGATCACCTGGAGGGAGGTAAGGTCCTATAAGGTATGCCTGGAATTGCTGTCTCAAAATGGAGGTTATTTTCCTTTATATGACTAGAGGTCTTTTTCTTAGCAGATCCAATTTGCTGATCAGAAGCAAGAATTCAACAAGCGTCCTACCAAAATTGGACGCCGCTCTCTGTCTCGGTCCATCTCTCAGTCATCTACTGACAGCTACAGCTCAGGTGAGTATGGAACTGCTCTGAATCCACCAATATTGACAGATACTCCTGCTGTCCAAGATGACTAAGTATGATCAAGCCTGTGATTTGGCATAGGTACTTTGAATCTCAGTCAAGATTTAGACCAAAATTTTGAATGAAATCTTTGGATTCTTCTTGAGAATTTGGAGTGGAGCTAAATAGAAGCCTCTTTTTCCAATGAAGGCAGAAGAAGGTGATTAAGGGCTCTGAGTTTCTGATTTATTCAAAGAGTGAGAATGTGTAGCTCGCCACTGACTTTCATGTACTAGCATATGAGAAGACGGGTGATCTTTGGAACTAGAAGAGTGACAGAGGGGTTCCCCCTCCCTCCATGTTGTATTTGCAGATTAGCAGGGAACCTTAATTCCCCACAAGAAACAACAAAAATGTGACAGTTAATTCAAACACAACTCTTTGCCTTCTCTATTAAGCTGTGACATTGTATTGCTCCTTCCTTCCTTTGCAGTGGCATTAATTCAAATCTATGGACCCTAGGACTGAGTTACCATTTAATGCCAGATGAGCTAATGCCATAAAGGACCCTTGAGGACATTGGCCATATATGCAACTGTGCCCCTCTACATGTCAGATCTAAGATGGAGCTATTTTATTTTACTCTTGTGTTGGAATGTGTAGGAAACTGAATGTTTGCCCTAGTTATTTCTTCACATTATAAAGCGTAATGGTTATTAGAAAACTTTCATGAGATTTATTTGTTCTTCACACAAATAGGAAAGTGGTATTTGTTATGTAAAGTTGAAAAGGCTATTTCTGTAGTCATAACTTTGATTGGGTAGATTATATACCCTTTTTACATTTTACACATAAACTATATTTTATATTTTTATATTACTCTTTTACACTCCCTACAGCAACCATGTATATAGTCTCAACCAATTTATAAGAAAAGTTATTTCCATAAACTCAGTGCTTTTAAGCTAAAACCTAAGATTGTTTGTTTCTTTTTCTTTCTTTTTTTTTTTTTAAAGACTATGTCTCACTATGTTGCCCAGGGTTGTCTCAAACCCACGGACTCAAGTGATCCCTAGCCTCAGCCTCCCAGGTACCTGGGATTACAGGCATGCACCACCATGCCTGGCTGATTGTGTTTGTTTCTTTTGCACTGTTATGTCATTGGGTTTTGGGTTTTTGGTGTTTTTTCCTATGAATGGTTGTAAAATCTTTTGAACAAACTGAATGGTGACACCTACTACTGCCTTGAATCTTACACTGGAATTTAGGAGAATCCTAGTTCACCTTGGGTGATTTGTTTTTTGACCCCTGACAATTCTTGCAGCCTGGAGTGTTCCTAAAAAAACAATGGGGAGTTTTATGAGGTGATAGAGAAAAGGCTCCATGCCCATGAATGAAAAGCCAGGAGTAACAGAATTGATTCACAGCTTTCTGAATATGAGAAGATAAGCAAGTATATTTAATAAGAACTTGGAACCCATTTTTAGCATTTGTTGTAGTTTAAGTGACTGGAAGTTAACATTGGAGAACCACAAAGACTGATTCTTGGGCCTCTTCCCTTCTGTGTTTATATTCTCTCTCCGAATGAACTCATTTAGTCTCACAGCTTTAAATACCATGTATTGGTGTTTGATTTCAGATTTTATCGCTAACTCACATCTCTCCCCAATATGCTAATTTCATGTATTCAACTGCCTGCTTGATTCTTTCTCTTGGATTTTTTAGAGGCATTTCAAATCCTCCCCTGTTTTAAAACCTGAGCTCCTGAGTTTGAACCTTGCCCCTCTTCAGCCTATTCTCAACACTACCACCAAATTCATTGTTTTAAAATAAGCAGCTTTGTCAACCCCTTAGCTCAAAACCTTCCAGTGGTTTCCCAGTCTTACTCTGAATAAGCACTTACAAGATCTAGGACTCCCATTACCTTTGTAATCACATCTCCACTTCCCAAACTTCCTTCCTCCCCAAGCTGTCATTTCTCTCCAGTGATACTAGCTCCTTACAGTTATTTTAAAATATGCTGGACTATCTCCTGCTTTAAGCACTGGCTGTTATTTTCATTGCCTGGAATGCTCTAAGATACTGCAAGTAGGTATTTTAGCTCTTTCAGTTTTTAGCCAAAGATCATCTTCTTTTGAAACTTATCCTGATTACTCTTCAAATTACACAGTACCACCCAACATTTCTTGTTTTCCTCTTTTTTCTCCATAGCACTTAATATCATTAAATATACTGTCTAGTTTACTGATGTTTCAATTTGTTTTATACTGCTCTATTCCCAGTACTTAGAACTGTGTTTGATGCATCTTGGTGAAAGATGTCCAGAGATATTTTTATTAAATTTCCTACTCTTGTTGAGGACTCAATATACTCTGTGTACCTAAATAGTTAGGATTTTCATAACATAACCAAAAAAAAAAAAAGCTACTTTCTTATCTGTAGTTCTTGTTTTGCTGAAGATGCTTAGAGGTTATCTTCGACTATGGGCTCTTCCCTCTCCATGATCCCAATATTAAATTTTACCATGATTTCATTTAGGAACCTCTACCACCCCTTTGCAGCATTTGTCTTCATCTGAATCACAGAACATAGAAAATGATACCAGAGATTGGTTTTTCATTGTCTAAAAGATAGTTCATAACTACTAACCTTCTAGACACATAAGAGAAAAGTTAATTCATTATATTCACTGTATCCTCCAAAGCATTAGGGTTTAATCCTGTGCAATCCATGTTAATAAAAAATGCTTTAATCCCTAAAATTATTCTATAAGAAATAACATCTGAAAGCTTTCACTAAGCACAAAATCTCATAGAAAACAAGTTAACACGAGACTTTTCTTCAAAGTCATATTATTCTTATTGATATATTTCTGAAAAATCATTGCTGTTAGTTAACTGGTTAAGGATGAATTCCTTAGATCACAGATCTAAGGAATTAGATCTTACAAAGTTTGAGTTTTTGGTTTTTTTTTTTCAAATAACAAAGTTTTGTTTATATTATCTGACATGGCTTTTCACATATTTCTAGACTGTTATTCATCAGTTAAAATCTGCTGCACATTGACACACAGGTTCCTTCGGTTAGTTCCATTACCAGATGTCTAGACTGGGTCCAAGAGGAATTGACTTAAAATAGTCTAATAGGACTAATTCAGCCAGGACTCTGTGTATTCTCCTAGCAATAATTCACAGTATCACACTGCTAGGAGGTAAGGCTTAATCAGGCCTGTGCCATAGAACATACGTGTGTGTGTTCTGTGGGATATAGATTGTGGTTTGATGATTCATCAACTTAATTTTTATTCTGGGAAATCATAAAAGAAGAGAACATCCTATCGTAAAGTGTCATTGTACTTTACTGACCTCCCTACAAATTGAGCCCTTATTTGATATTAGGTTATTCATGAGATTTTTTTGGGAGGCAGTTAGAGGACTTAAGGAAAAAGGTAGAGAAGATGGGAGAGAGACGCTGGGCCCAGTGATGAGTGCCGGTAGTCCCAGCTATTCAGGAGGCTGAGGCATTGCTTGAGTCCAGGAGTTCTGGGCTGCAGTGTGCTATGCCGATTGGGAGTCCGCACTAAGTTGGGCATCAATATGGTGACCTCCCAGGAACAGGGGACCACCAGGTTGCCTAAGGAGGGGTGAACTGGTCCAGGTTGGAAACGGGGCAGGTCAGAACATGGGAGAGAGAGGATCTGCTAACACTCCCTATTTTGCAGTTGGTTAAATTGAAATTTGGTGACTTAATCCATTAGAAGTGATTCTAGAGCTAAGATTCTCAAGCCTGTACCTCAGTATGTTACTGCATTGGTAACTGATTGTTCATTTTCAGTTAAATTATGAGTTGGGACTTTAGCATATGCTGACAGTTACAACTACTTTTATACAAACGAGGCAAGCCTGTGCGTATGGTTGTGTTGGGTTTCTTTAAATTTTCCCAGGAAAAATCATTTATGCTATCTCAGTTATTTTCACAAATGTGCTACTTCAAATATAGTGACATAAATGAGTAAGGATTAAAAAATAAATGTCACTCTAGTTCAAGAATAACCTTTCATGATGTTTGCAAAAATACCCTCTTAGTCTGGGTCTGTCTGCCATTTTGCAGCCATGTATTAACGCAGTCTAGACAATTGATACTTATGGTTCTCACCAGATAGCAGATCTGTACAGAGTACTCTTTGAAAACAAATTTATTTTCACTCAAATAAAAATGCTAGTTGAACTAATTATAACCAGTCAAATACTTATTCCTCGCCCCCCCCCTGCCCCAGCTTTTAAATAGGGAAGTGGTATAAATTTTTTTTCTTTGAGTTGTAAAAAAACAACTTGAGCCAAACTTGGAGAGTCCTTCTCTTAAAAGGAAATTTTTGAGTGGTTTTTTTTTTTTTTTTTTGGTTTGTTTGTTTTTATTTGCTCTGACTCATTCTTGGAAGCTGAAGAGGCATAGAAAAGTAGAGCCATTTTGAGTAGAGTTAGGACTGCAGCCTCAACCTTTTTAATCACTACTAGTCAACTGACTGCTGCTTGCGTAGTTTAGTAGATGACAGAGGTAGAAAGAGAAAAACTACCAAGCGGTATTGTACGTAGGTCATTATTTCCCCCATTTAAAATGCTAAAGCTGAGTAAGAACTCTTGAAGATGTTCTATCAGGTATTAAATTAAAAACACATGCAAAAGCTGGTAATAATGCCAGGTATCATCTGCTGAGTGCTTAGATTATTTTATATTAAACATTGCACTAAATACCTCATGTATTTAATTATCTCAACAACTTGACTCTGACCAGTCACGTCTAATTATTCAGTCTGCTTCATTGGACATACTGCAATCATATGGAAAGAAAAACTCAGTATATTTTTTTTATTGAGATAACATTGGTTTACAATACTTATAAATAATGTATATGATTTAGGGAAATAGAATCATGTGTATGTGACAAGGAAAAGTTCTTGATTTATAATTGTTTCATGTCTGTGCAAGTCACCTACTTGACTAAAAACTCCATGAAGGTAAAGACAATCCATATCTGTCCTGTCTTCCCAGATTAGACTGTACAACAATGGATGATGTACAGTAAAAATTTGTTGAGTGAGTCCCAGGGGCCCATCAGCATGGGCTGCCATAGCACTAAGATGGAAAAGGAACTGGGTCATCACTGAGAAGTATTTAGAGTCTGGGCAGTGACTTCCACACCAGCAAGTATGTGTGTAAGGAGATCACTGTTCTCCCCAGCAAGAAGCTCTACAACAAGATAGCTGGATGTCACATGCAGTTCATGAAGTGCATCCAAAGAGGCCGGGTGAGAGGCGTCTCTGTCAAGTTGCAGGTGAGGAGAGAGGAGAGACAGATAGGTGCCCAAGGTCTGTGCCCTGGATCAGGAGATCGTTGAAGTAGACCCTGCTTCAATGATCCAAACTGTAGGTCACTCAGCCGACAATAGGATGAATTTCAAAATACTTCTGGAGCTACGTGAATCTTCTGCTCTGCTGCCATATTTTCAATAAACTTGAGACCCCCCCCCCAAAAAAAAATGGACTGAACCATTGACACACTGAATGAATGAATCAATAGCTATTAAACTTGTTCTGGTATTGCCTCTACTTTATTTTGTCCAGAAACAAGAGACTTCAATTTTAGCTAGTCTGAGTCCAGAACACTTAACCACTATATTTAAATGGTCATTGGAGAATAAAAAACTCATCATGACTCTGGAACTGAATTTGAAATTTCAGGCTATTCTGAATGCAAACACTTTGTTCAAAAGCAGGTATTGTATACATTTGTATCTGGATTAGGGGTGACTGTTATGTTTCTTCTCTCTGATGAGAGAAGCCTCTTGAGTCCTAAGCATCTAATTCATAAGTTATTTCTGAGTATTGATTAGTGAAACAGATGACTGCTCAGAAAGCTGTTTCTGGGCTCTGTTGCCAAAGGTACTTTGAGCTCTCGCTCACCCCAGGAGAGAGAACCAAAAATTTTGTGTACAGATTAGTTCCTTTTAAGAACAAAAGTCCCTTTGGGGATTTACTAATTCCCTCACCTCCCTTGGTGCCCATGTTCATTCTTGTTGCCTTGTGTTAGGACTTTGCTCCAGGGCGGTTTTCCAGCTCCAGGAGAAATACTCAGGCCCCTGCTGCCCAGACATTTTGTAGTCCCTTGACTGATTAAGTGGGCAAGGTCAGACTTGCCTTTTACAGCTCTCCCAGAGATAGACAGTTTGCAAAGAAATCCCAGAAATGCCTTAATTCTCTGGATCTAAGTAGATCAGAGCACTGTAGGCCCTAGGAACGCTGAATTCTTGTGGTTTTCTCCAGTAAAAGTGATGAAAGTTACCTCTTACTAGAGAAAGAGAGAGAGAGAATGCTTTAAGATAGTGCTTTATGTCCCTCATACTTACCCCCTTAAAAAAGGTCAAAATTTTGTTTTTGTTTTCTTTTTAATTTTTGTGTTTTATTTCCTCACAACCTCTCAGTAAAAGGGCAAAATTTTGAAGACTATTTAAGAATATGCCATTCTCAGACACTTAAACATAAATAAATTAAGGGAGGAAATTAATTCAAACCATCCAGCAAATTATTAGCAACTATGGAATTATGTGAAGATCAAAAAGACCTCAACTAAACATGAATAGCAGCAGGAGCTTTTACCTGTTATCTATAAGCAAGTCTTAGACCTTTTACCCTCTGATATATATTGCTAAATGCATTTGTTATCAGAGCATTTTATTATACCAAAAAGAGGATTTATATGTATCTTTGGGAATCAAAAATACCTAATGCTGGACCCACTGAGGCCAACAAGAAGGGAGAACACCCTGAATTAAACATTGTCAGTGTCTTATTGGGCCTGCGTTCATCATTCAGCCACCATCAAGAGCCAGTCTTAAAAAAAGAAATCTATTATATTAAACAAACACTTTTTTGTGTGGTTCTTAATTATTTTCTCATGAGTTCCTTGTTTCCTGGGACTTTTCTATTGAGCTATTGTGGTACACTACAAATGACACCTGGCATTTTTACCAGCAGAGAAGGGTAACTGGGATCCCAGAAACCCATAGGATGATGATCATGATCCTGCATTAAGGACTCTATCCTTTGGTGTAACATCTCTCTTTTTGAATATTCAAGAACTTCTACATGTTCTAGGGTAGAGTTCAAGTTAATGCTATCCTGGAAGGATGTCTTTGGCAAACCCTCTCAGTTTCCTTATTCTGACCTGTGGATTGCACTTTCCATAGGAGATGATCGAGGCAGCTCTCTGGTGCTTACCAGACTGGTCAGTTTGAGTGGTGCTAGATGATTAGAGAAGCTTCAGTTCTCTCCATGGTCTGCAGTTTTAGAAGCCATTTTTTCCCCTGAAGGCTTTTCTTTTCCTCTTTTGTTGTAGCGGCTTCATATACAGATAGCTCTGATGATGAGACATCCCCCAGGGACAAGCAACAAAAGAACTCTAAGGGAAGCGGTGACTTCTGTGTCAAGAACATCAAACAGGCGGAGTTTGGACGGAGAGAAATTGAAATTGCTGAACAAGGTAAAGCAAGCAAGCAACTTTTCCTTCTCAAGCTGCTTGTGTCTTTTTACCCATGTTAATCCCTTTATATATCCTGGGGTCTAGTAGCTTGTGAATTTCAGTGTAATATTGAATAATACGTAACAACAAAACAAATCGGAGCTCAGAAAGCACTGTGGGGAGGGAGTTAACTCTGACAGGCCTAAAAGGAACCCCCTAATAAAAGAAAAGGAAGAGAGCCTAGATGAGGAGGCCGGGAATGCAGGAAATCAGAACTCTGAAACATTGCCTTTAAAAATCCCCTAGAAAGGGAAAATCAGCTTAAGTCTTGATCCCTTGTGAAATCTAATCTAACAGAACTTGATCAGGGAGAGGATCTTACCTTTCAAAAGTAAGTTTTTCTGTTTATTCGTTTCTTTCTCATTCCCTCCATTCTAATGCTGCTGTATGTGATTTGGACTTTTCAGAAATGCCCGCACTGATGGCTTTAAGGAAGAGAGCTCAAGGAGAAAAACCTTTGGCTGGAGCCAAAATTGTGGGTTGCACACACATCACTGCTCAGACTGCCGTGAGTCCTTTTCCTTTCTCCACGTAACAATAGTTAATAATAGCTACCAGTTTATAAACCAATGTTACTTCAATAAAAAAAATTAAAGAAAAATAGCCATCAAACTATTGCATGATTGTAACATGCCAAGCACTAGGTTAAAAATTTAATAAAGTCAGTAATCACAGTGGCTGCATAAAGCACTTATTTCTCCACAGTCCTGTAGCTAGTAAATCAAAGAATCAAAATTTGAGTCGTAATATATCTGACTCCCAGCCTTGTGCTCTACTATACTGCTTCTCCTTATCTTCCCTTCCAGTGTCATTTCTACAAGATAATTGTGTTAGACTGCTTTCAACTGCACATATGAGAAAAGCTGACTTAACCTGCCTTATCAGTAGAGCTTACTTCACTGCATAGCATAGGTAAGGCAGGACGACCTGTGCAGGACCTCAGGACTGCCATTTCATTTGGAGTCAGAGAACTGTCTTGGTGTTGCCTGCTCATTGTGCTTGCGTTGTCCTATGGGAACAAGAGGATTCCCACTCTTAAAATTATCACAAACCAAGTAAGAGGAAGAGGGCCGTTTCTTCCTCTTTCCCAATAGCAAGGAAACCTCCCTGGAAGTCCTCCAGGGTAGGCCATCATGTGTCATTGAGCAAAATTGGACTACATGCTTGTATCCCACTAGTTCTGGTGGTGAACCTGGGTTTACTGTGATGGCTTAGATTCATACTCCTATCAGATTCATTATCCCCGTTTTATTAAAAAATAGTTTGCATTACCCTTGTGTTGTCTAGAAATGAAATTCCTATGTAACATACCTGGGTACATATAATTTTTTAAAAGTCAACATGAAATCTTAACTAAAATATGAGAGAGAAGTAAAAGGGGGGTAATTTATAATCAAATAATTTGCATCTCAATATGTAGATGTTAGATTCAGATTTAGTAGAATACTCACAAATATGATACTGGTTCTAGAGCATCAAAGCAAGATTGTATACAAAAGCATTGTATATGAGTTTGTGAAATTATAAACAGCCTTTTGCAGATTTCTAAGCCATGTGAGATTTCTTTTGATTTAGACAATGTTTGCACTCCTCGAAATACTATTCTTTTTGTTATTATGTAAAGTGGAAGAAGCTTCTAACCACAAAGTTTCACCAAGGTGCACTTTCACTGGAACATTTGAAAACTGTATTAGATGTGGTATTGTTTTTTGCTCTAAGAGACTTACACTTTCAAATGTTTAGATCCCTGGCCCATTCCACTAAAATGTCAGTGGTATGATAACCAAAAATGCCTCCATAATTTTCCAGAGCTGCTCCGTTGAAAACCACTCAGAGTCATCAGCAAAATTAGGTAGTGAGTTACCAGCTATCATGAGTTCACTGTAGGAAACTGATATACTGAGAAATGGTCTGGAATCTTGTATAGGATTTATAAGATGTAGGTCATCTATATAGTTAGACCACTTTCCAATGATTGTCTCCTGAAGCACAATATTTATGTGGCCACATTCCTGATTAAGAACAGCAGAGATTCCATGAAACTCAGATTGCTACTCTTAGTATCTCCACTGAGCCTTTTCTGGGTTACATGTTCTCTGAGGAAAAGATTACTTTGACAGACCATAATTAATTTTAATACAATAAATTGAAAAGCTTTGCAGGCTAATTAATTGAGGCAGGAAAAAAAATTGAGGCAGGGACACTCTTGGAAACTTTTTTGGGTTTCCCCAGTTAGGAACAGGGGACTTTAATGTAGTGACTTAAAATAGTAAGTGCTTCATACTGTACTGTCTCATGTTACTAAATGATAGCTAGTTTCTCTTTCACCCCTTAGCTTACTGAGCATTACCCTTCAAAGTTCATTTTTATTTTTTCATGAGTAGTCAAAATTAGTTTGCTAATTTTAATGTTTTTATTGTTCCCTCCCCACATTTTTTTTCCTTTAAAAAAATTATAAAAATAAGGTTTTTTTCTTTCTTTCTTTCTTTTCTTTCTTTTTTTTTTTTTTTTTTTTTTTTTTTTTTTTTTTTTTTTTTTTTTTTTTTTTTTTTTTTTTTTTTTTTTTTTTTTTTGAGTCTATGTCTTGCTATGTTTTCCGGGGAACCACAGATTCTCATTGCCCGGGGTACCAGCCCCAGCCTCCCAGGTAGCTGGGAGCACCACCATGCCCAGCTATTTTTTGAGACTAGGTCTCACTATGTTACCCCGGGCCGGTCTCAAACCCGCAGACACAAGTGATTCCCAATCTCAGCCTCACGTCCTAGGCTGGGATTAAAGGCACGCGCCTCCGTGGCCAGCACAGTTTGTTTTGTTTTTAATCTTTTTTTCTAATTACAGTGTTAGTTTGTGTTCATTTTGCAATATTCTAATATTACAATAGTATAATGTAAAAAAGACAAAGTCCTAATCCCATGCCCCAGAAATAACTATCATGGTTAACAGTTTTCTGTCCATATTTCTAGTAGAGTTCAATCTGTTTATATTTTCTAGCTGTATTTCCATTATTCCTACTGGCAATATTTGTTTCCTTGATATTCCTTCTGAACAGTAATGATTTAAAGTCAGGTTAAACCAGCTTCTAAGTTCTCTGCTCCTCCCATTTCTACCTGCTTTCATCCCTTTTAAAGCCCTAATAGCAGCAGTCTTGATTTATAGGTATATGAACAGTTTTTATAGTACCGGTCCCAGTTACTTTTCTAGTCAACCTAATGTTTGTTACTTTGTAGGTAAGTCTCAGTGTCATTCCCTTGTTTAGCAAATGCAAGAATCCTAGTCACAGAAAAGGAGTTGTTTTTTTAAGATAAAAAAATGAAACAATAGAAAAAGTGGAATCAAATATTGAAAAGCAGTGTGGATTAGAAATTTAGATATAAGAGTAAATTTACTATTAACTTACTACATGACCTTGGACAAATTGATTAATTGCTTGAGAGAATTAGCCTAAATTGGTGAATAATTTTTTATTCAGAGCATATTTTTAATGAGAAAAATTTAATATAGAAATATTAGAAAATATAAGTTATTTAAATAAAAATTACTAGTACCCAGAGTTAACCACTGTCAGGAAACATTATGATGTGATTTTTAATTAAAACTTTATTTTTACTAAAAACCTCTTAATCAGTAGTATGGTATACTGCCTTCTTTTAGAAAAACCTCCCTCTCCATGTTATATATTGAAATAAAAGTAAATCAGGATCATCAGTGGATTAAATATTGTAAGATAATATTTTTTATTTTAAATAAACACAGATTTATAGAAAAGTTGCAAGTACAGTACAGAATACCTTTGTTTTCTGAACCATTGGAGGGTAAGTTGCCAACCTGATGTTTCTTTACCCTTAAGTAGGTTTGTATGTATTTTCTACAAACAAGGACATTCTGCAATACAACCACTGTAACCATTCAAGATTAGGAAATTAAGTTATTTCACATATAATTTTAATACCTCATTTGAATTTTACCATTGTAAATAATAGTTTTTGTAACTAAAGGTATCAGTCCATAGTTATATGCTGCATTTCATTGTCTCTTTTTAACTTTACTGACATTGACATTTTTTAAACTTACAGATGAGTTATTTAGTATATTGTCCTCAATTTGGGTTTTTCTGATGAATCAGATTGTACATGTTTGGTAGGAAACGAAGCTGTTTTTTTTTTTTCTTCTTTGAATTTATCATGTAGAACATGAATTCAACTTGTGTCATTACTGGTGATGTATATTTTGATTTCTTGATTGAGGTGGTACTGCAAGTCTTTTCCACTGGGAAAGTTATTTTTCTCCTTTGTAACTAAGTTATTTTTCTTCTTTTATGATTAATAAATATTATATGAAGTAGTATTATTATGTAGTTCAGTTATTCCAAATATGACCAGGGAGATCCTCTTCATCCTAACTACTGTGGCTTCTTTGTCTTTTGATACATCTCTCTCATTCTTTGAGCACTTCCTTATCTCTCATACAAGATAACCTTGTCTCATTTTGTACATTTCCTACCATATCCTTTCATTACTCATACTCCCTGGTTCCTTTAAATTGACCTGAAACTAGTGTGCTCTTTGCTTATTAGGATGTCATTGCTACTAACTCCTCTTTCATTAATTTTGAAGACTACTTGCCATTTAATTCTTCATAAATTTCTTTTCTCTTTTCTCCTCCTTCTAGGATTACATGTATGTTAGACCATCTGATCTATGAATCTGGTTACTCTTCTGTTGTTGTTGCTTTCTTTATTTCCGTTTGGTAATTTTTTTGCTCTATTTTCACTTCACTGATTGCATCCTCAGATATGTCTAGTCTGATGATGAACTTGATGAAGGAATTCTTAATCTCTGATACCATTTGAGTAATGAATTTAACTTGTTGCCATCTCTCCACATAAATTCTCTTTCTGTTCATGGATATCATCTTTTTTTTTTTTTTAACCACACCCGTTAACATAAATATATTAGTCATAGGTAATTTGAAGTTCCTGTTGGATCAAACATTTACCTCATTTCAAAATCTGGTTTGCCTGAATGCTTTGTTTCTTGACAATAGGTTATTTTTTCACCTTATGTGTGTCTTGAAATTTTACAGTAAATGGTGGTGTATTAGTTTCTGATACCATCATGAATTGGGGTGGATTTCACTTCTCTTGCTCTGATGTTAACCAGAGGACTTAATGTCTAGGTGTCACCCTCCGCGTTTAGTTTTTTTGCATAGATTTGCCACAGAGGTGCTCTCGAGTGCATGCCCCATCTGCAGCGTTAGAGTGCTGCTCTTCATCTCTAGGAGGTGGTATTCTTGGATACCCTGGTCTAACCTCTATCTTAAGTTGTCTTCTATGAAAATAGGGCTGATTCCATCCTCAAGCAAGAATGTTGTTTTATTTATTTTAAATGTTCCTACTTCTCCAGAGTCTGCCTTTTGTCTGTGGTCAGTGTTGAGCTGGTGATATTTTCCTTTTGGGTAGGTAGCAGATCTTTCCTTTGTATCATGCAGGATCCTGAGTGCAAGCAGCAGTAGGTTTCCTGCCTTGTCCCTGTGGAGTTTTTGCTTCTGCCTCCCCCAGAGGCAGGGAGTCTTTGCCTGGTACCAGGCAGGCATAATTTTTTCCTCTTCCTACAACTGAAGACTCATGCTTCCTATGGAAGAAGATTGTGGAGGTGTGCTCAGTTCTCATGCCTGCCTTTGAGCACAGCCAGTCAGTTCCCTGCTCCAGTCTTTTTTGTAAATACTCAGTACAAACGTCTCGAAAGAGTTTATGAGTGTGAAATCTTTAGATGCCTAAGGCTACCAAAAATTCCAAATTGACACACTTCCCCATAGTCATCCTTTACTAGTTCATTAGTAATTAGTCATTTTTCTTACCCTCGGTAATCACCTGGCAATCATGACTTCCTGTCAGAGGTGAAATGCTGTTCCCTCTTTCTTAAAAAAAATTGTCATACTCTGGAGTTATTTTATGACCTCAGCTCTCTAATGGGCTCAAGAAAAGTTATGATTTTGTAGATTATCCAGCTTTCTCTTGTTATTAGTGTGATAGTTTTTCTTGCCGCTTTCTACATCCGAAGAAGGACCGGAACTGTAAATGGGTGATTTTGAAAAACTGTGCTGGCTTTGAAATCCTTGTTTTAACTTAGTCTTGAGGGGGTAATATGTTGAATAGCTAAAAGGTTAGCGCTCAGCTGAAACCTTCCCTCTTTCCTACTTCCAACCCTGCCCTTTCCTCAAAATACTGAAGCATTTCTGTAGAGCACAATTGGCATTGGACTTAGTTATTTCTGATGTACTCCTGTTGTCAAACATAAACTTAATCTCCTTGAACAGTTGTTTGGCCCACAGCTGCTCACCTCATCTTTTGCTTTCTCTTTAATACAGGTGCTTATGGAAACTCTGGGTGCTCTTGGGGCACAGTGCCGATGGGCTGCCTGCAACATCTACTCGACCCTCAATGAAGTGGCTGCTGCTCTAGCAGAAAGTGGTAAGACATTTTGCTTGTTCTCTGTGTCTTTGGCTAAAGTAAATCTCTGAAAACCCATTTTTCCTCTCTGAATTTTCAGGAAAGGTTAACATTAAAAGATTTGTCTTGGAAGAAATAGACCCCTGTTCTTAATAAGTTTACTTGCTTTCTAGGTAACTGTTGTTTTATAGTCCACAAATATCTTACGTCTAATATTCCCTCATTAGTTAATGTTCTACTTCTAGTATGAGAGCACCGGTGAGCACTATTCACTGTATAAGTTCATGTGGATTAGAGAAGAAAGTGCTTCAGCACAGTTTTATGATCCTCCTAGGTTTTTCGCACATAGTTTGCCCTGATTTAATGTTTGGTGTTTCTGCTTCAGCAAAAAAAAAAAAAAAAAAAAAAAGACCTGGCAGATTAATATTTGATCACAGTGGCCACTGACACTTGAAGGACAAAAGACATGAGAAATTCAGACTTTCAGTTTCTTGTCTTCACTCTGGCAGCCCGCCACAGATAAGGGTACCAAATGCTTTTTCCAAGCTCTTGAGAAATACTGGGAAGGTGCTCTAGTGCATGCAAGCCTCTACTTTTCCCAGCACTTTTAGCATTTTCCCCCAACAATCTGTAGTAATTCATTTATGAAAGTTTTTTATTAATTATGAAAAATGTGCAGAGAGGTGCACAAATAGTGATTCTATAGTCCAGTGAACTGTATGTGTACACACTTTTTTTTTCAGTGAATGCTTATTAATTTACTCCAAGAGACATGAGGACAAATGAGACCATGTCTTTGTTAGAATCTCACTCTATTGTTGAAGAGAAAAGAAACATGTAAATAATGGGGATACAAGAACATGTATAGTAAATGCCACAACAGATCATAAATCCATATTCAGTGCACAAAGCAGGGGCGAGAGATTACTTCCAGCTGAGTTAGTCAGACTTCATTAGGATCATGACACTTAACTGGACCATAAAGTCTAGCAGCATTTTAACAATTGGAGAAGAATATAAGGGCTTTCCTGGTGTAGAGGACGGGATGACTAAAATAGAGAAGCAAGAAAGGTCAAAGTGTACTTGGAAAATGGTGAGATTTCTAGGTGGACTGAACAGAGAAGTACTTATTTTTGCTTCCCCCCCCCTTAGTCATATTTTTAGTATTCATCATATTTTGTCCCTTTTATCTTTGTTGGCCTAACAAGAGCAGAATGACCAGTAGAGTGGGCTAAAGATAATACTAATCAGTGAAGAAAGTAGATCCAAGAAGTACAACAGAATGAGAAAGTTAAGAATTGGGAAAAACGTGGTTTTTTGCCAAAACTTAGAAGTCAGTCCTTTTTTCAAAAGACTCTAATGGTTTCTCCTTGTTCCCCTTTTTTCAGGATTTCCTGTCTTTGCCTGGAAAGGGGAATCAGAAGATGACTTCTGGTGGTGCATTGACAGATGTGTCAACGTGGAAGGCTGGCAGCCAAACATGGTGGGTCAGATTCTGCTGCAGTTTGTAGGAGTCTGGGGGGACAAAGGAAGAGGCTCTCGCCTGTGAGAGCATTTTCTGACAGGAAGGAAAATGCCTCCTCTTCTTCTATCTGACATGCCTGGGTTGCCAACAGAACTAGGTGCTATGGCTAGGATACTCTGCAAATATTCTTTATTGCTTCAAAGTGCTGTCATTGTTGATGCTGTTCTTAGAAACATTTATGTTCATCAGAAACATTAAAATACTGCTCAGGCCGCACATGACTGGTTAGAAAGCAAGATTAATGAGTTACCACCCCCTGCCACTGCTCACTCCCCACCACCAACAGCACAACTCAAGCATGCGGAAACACGTAACTCCACAGCTCTTGTGGTACTTGGCTTTCTCTCTAGAATCGTATACTGAAGTATATAGATATTCCGAGCTCAGATCTCTTCTCTGAATTTACTGCAAACCTTAAGAAGGATAAGTAGGCAAAATCTTGGTAACTTTCTGCTTAATCTTTTAGAAATGATCAGGTTCTTGAAGGCTATAACACATTAAGCTCACAGAGAACCAGAAAGCTGCACAAAGCATGAGCTATGTGAAAAATGCAAATATTTCTGCACATCAGAGGAGAAATTGGAAAATCATCTGATAAAAGAATCTTTGAAGCTCTAAGCCAACTATATTGCCCGCTGTACTGGTACACAGCAGGGAGAACAGCCTTTTTCTAGATTCCATGATTCAGGTCACATTGCATCAAGGGTTGGTGTGAGAAAGCTGTATTAAAGCCTTCATATCCGCAAAGGGAGGGAGGGAAGGACTGACTATAAGATGAGTCAGCTCTTTCCAATAAAGCTCAACAGTGACAGGAGGGAGTATGACTGACAGACACTAAAGAAGATATGCCCAGGGGGGTTTCTTCCTGGAATAAGATAATAGTTTTATAACCATGATCATGGGGAGACTGTAGGATTGTGCCCAGACACCTTTGCCACACTGTAGAGCCAGCATCAATTGCTGGAAAGGTTGATGAAGAGAGAAAGACGGGAATAAAAACAGTTAACACCCAGAAAATAAACCCATCCCTTTTTTGGTCATGTGATGATCTATACATTTCCAACCTTAGGAAGATTTCCTAATAACAGGAGTTTTCTCCTATGGGATTACATGGCCAGAAGTATGGACTACATTGATTAAAGAAATGTTAGGAACAGCAACTACCTCCCCATATTAGATAATTTTGTGAAAAAGGAAAAGTGTGTAAGAATAGTAGAACCAGAAACAGTTTCCAATCTTTTTTTTTTATTGTCTCTGATCCATTATGTGACTGGGGATCAGAGGCTACAAGAGAAAACTGTGATGTTTTCACACATGCAGAAAGAGAGGAACACAGAGAAGTCTTTCCACTTCTCAAGACATCTGTTCGGAGGACTTTTCCAGGGAGAAATTGGGACATTTAACTTACATTATAGAGTGAATATAAGAGTTTTGATAAGAATCCTGTCTTGGACCCCTGCTCTCAAATAAGGTTTAGGAGAGTCAGAGAAAACAGGAGTAAAAAAGAGATGAGGTGGTAGACATGAGGCTGGGAATTTTGTGCATACAGGAGTCGGACAGTTTTGGGATTTGTGGAACAGTTGATAATTGATGGGATGACAGAATGGGTGCATTGCAGTCCCCCCCAAGCATTTTTCTTCAGCTTTGTAACGGGCACCGGTGCAACAGCTTCATGCCTAATAGTCACTAAGCTGATCTTTCTTGAGCTTATTTATAAGTCAGAAACTTTCCTCTGCTGATGAAAGCTCCAGTGGGCACAGCATTGTGTTTATCTTTAATCCCAACCTGAAATAGTGATGAGCTGTTCGGAGGCATGCTTGCACACCTACATGCTGCACAGTTCCCTAGTTATTTTTAATTTGATTTATAGCGAGTGTGAGGTTGTGCTAGGCAAAACCCTGCCATGCTGCCTGATATTTTGGGTAGGAGAGTTGCCTGCACTTTGAGAGAAGTGAAGGATTAGCGAACGCAATTTTATAAGCATTGTTCTAGCAAGACATGCATTACCTTCCTTTATTTGAATGAAATTTTAAAGTCTGAACGGTACCAATCGAAATTAACGGTTAATGTCAAGTTTAGGTTTTCTGTACATTGAAGAATTAGTGGCCTGGGTAAAGATGTATTTTTAGTCCATATTCTTAGTCCATTAGAAAATCCACAATGTGTTGCGGTGTGTGTTGATAGTAGGTGTTTCATGTGGGAAGATCACTGGCTGTGAGAATTATTATTGTCTTCCATTCCTCATTATCTTTTACTTCAATCTAATGACTGCTTGCTCATTTTACTGACTTTAAATTACTTGGCATAACTCTATGGGAAAATGAAATATATGTAAATTAACAATAGAAATTGGGATACAAGACCCTCTAGAAAGAAGCACTGGAAACCTTGAGCCTTCAGCAGAATAAATAATTTTACCGGTGTTATTATTGCAGATCTTGGATGATGGAGGGGATCTTACTCACTGGATTTATAAGAAGTATCCCAACATGTTTAAGAAAATCAAGGGCATAGTAGAGGAAAGTGTTACTGGAGTCCATAGGTAAGATTGGAAAAGGGAATACCTGGCTTTATGCAATCTAGACATATATTCTTGTAATCACATATCTGTAAAATGCATTATATTGAAAACTGGAGTCTGCTATGAGAGAATGAGATCTGAGTCTGTACACCTTTCTTTTTAATTAATAACACAAAATGGAAACAGGGCAGAGACAAATAGGGAAACAAGTGTGGTCCTCCTGTTTTTCTAATTATCATGATGGTATGGCGACTTGTCATTTTTGGACAATTAATCTATTCAGGAGATTTTTAGTTTTTGAACTTCTACAATGAGTGTAGAAACAGGGCTAGAACTCTCACAGTAGGCAAAGTGGGCTAAAACCTGGGCCCTCAGGGTCATGGAACTTACCTTCTGGTGAAGAGAGCAGGGATTTAGGGCTCTCTTTCTCAAATGAGCAATAATCCTGTGAGTAAAATTGCAACTGTTCTTATTTACCCAGAAAGAAGTGAAAGAAGTTTCAGTTTCAGGGAAGTAAATTCTATGACATAATTGTAAATATATTGTGATCTTTTTAAATAAACAAAACTATGGGTTATACCATACTTTCAGGCTTTTGGAAAGAGATAAATTTTATTTTATTTTATTTATTTATTTTTTTTTTTGAGACTAGGTCTCGCTATTTTGCCCATGGAACTGCAGGCTCTTGTTGCCCGGGGTACCACAGACTTAAGCAATCCCCAGCCTCAGCTTCCCAGGCAGCTGGGATTACAGGCGTCCGCCACCATGCCCAACTATTTTTTGGAACTAGGTCTCGCTACGGGCCCCAGGTGGGACTCAAACCGCGATCCCTAGCCCTGGCCGCTTCATAGGCTGAAGCTTACAGGCACGAGCCACCGTGCCCAGCTAGAGATAAATTTTAATAAAGCACCATATTCTTTTAGTTAACTTGGTTTAAAACAAATATACAAATAACATGTTTAAGGATGTGTGTATTAAGATTATAATATTGAAACTGAAGGTTAAAACTTACATTCGAGTGGTTGAGATTATACATGATTTTTAAAATAGTACTTAGTTGTTTTTGTAATTTAAACGGGAAATAAAATTAATAGGCAATTTAAAATTTTAATCATAAAAATCAAGGCATTTTCTCATATGCCTTTTTATTAAAATCTTTATTTCATTAGATAGATCTAATAAAATGAAACTATGTCTCACATTCTCAAGCCTACTCCAACATATTTCTGGAATTTAATATGAAAATTACAGTCAAGTGTAATATTCCATTGTTTTATGTTCTTGATTTCCCTTGTTCCCCAGGCTGTACCAACTCTCCAAAGCTGGGAAACTGTGTGTTCCAGCCATGAATGTTAATGACTCAGTCACCAAACAGAAATTTGACAACCTCTACTGTTGCCGTGAATCAATTCTTGATGGGTAATGTTTTATTATATTTGGGATGATCTTGAATGGTTGAATTGAGGCTTTAAGTTTTTTGGTTTGGTAATTTTTGAAAATAATGCATATAGCACCTCTGAACCTATTTATTATACATCACAATGTTTTAAACCTGGAACTACCATTGCTATCACTTTGATAAGCAAATCATTTCACCTAAAAAATAAGACTAGCCCTTGTATATTGGTGGCTGAGTCCTTACTTTGTAACCCTAAGAGACCTGCAAGTCTATAATTGAATTTAGTATTTTAGTGGTCTGAAAAAAGGTTCCTGGTGTTTTATTGTGGGCTCGATTGCCAGTTCTTAAGTTCTAACTATAATACAGTTCTCTAGTCAGCTGGAGAGTTGTAGTGAGCAGTCATTTCCTAGAGGCATTTGTAGTTTTTCAGATATGGAAGGGCTGTAAGCACAATCTGCTCAGGTCTGTATCTGAGGTTAAAACTGTTACATTCAAGTGTGTTCTTCCAATTCCCAGTTTTTGTTTGCACAGTGGTGTTTTGACATTCCTTTGTTCTTGCTAGGGAGATTTAGGAATTTCATACATGAAACCTTTAAGTTGGTTTATAATTTTGCCAAGTCTCAAATGGTTTCCATCATGCATAGGCTATAGAAAAGTGAAGAAAGAGCCTGCAGGTCACATTGCTAACCAGTCTGTACCCCAGGCGATTACAATACCACAGCCCTTGAAGCCAGAAGGACCTTGGTTTAACCATTGGCTCCATCATTTATTAACTATAACACTCAGACTAGTTATGTAACCTCTGTGCTTGTTTCTTCACCTGTAAAATGATGACAGTAAAATTGCCTCACAGAGTTATTGTGAGGATTAAATGAGATAAACTGTATCCTTGTGTCCAATGCCAATTCTGTTGCCCTTTTTTCTAGAATCCTGTGCACTAAGTTCAAGGGTTGAGTTAGGTTTTAGGAAAGCTTTTTACTTTTTTTTTTTAAGACTAGGTCTTGCTATTTTGCCTGGGGAACCACAGGCTCATGGCTGGGGTACCACAGACTCAAGCGCTCCCCAACCTCAGCTTTCCAGGTAGCTGGGATTACAGGTGTGCACCACCATGCCCAGCTACATTGCCCCGAGCAGATCTCGAACCCGCGGACTCAAGCAATTCCTAGTCCCGGCCTTGCTCCATAGGCTGCGATTAAAGGCACGCACCACCATGCCGGGCCTTTTTTTTTTAAAAAAAAAACAGCAGGGGTGGGGATGGGATGGGGGTAGGTGAAGGGTGTTGAGTGCAAATTTGAACTGTTGTTAACTATTACTCCTGTAAATTCAGTCATGTTATCAGATAGACCGAAAACTTGAGAGAACTCTCAATTCATCAGTCTGTATATGCACCGTTGCTAGTTCTGACTAGATGTGTTGTTGCACTGTATAATATTGAGGCTGACAGAAATCAGCAAGTCTGGGCATATATTAAAACATTAACTCATCTACAACTAAGTAGCTTTTATATTTCCCAAGTCTAAATGTGGGAGCCTAGAATCGCCTATGCTAGATTCAGTAAAATATTATATAAAGGTGCCATTTTCCAGTCAATCTCCAAAATAACCAACCCAAAGGGAAAGAGAAGAGAGACCCACTCTGTGTTCTCTAGACCTTTTAGAATCCATGGAGTCATTCCTGTGGCCATACATGTTACGCTGTAAGAAATGTAGTATTGTGGACATCAAAGGGACGGGCACTTTTCAAAAAGTGATGTCCCACATGTGTTACCTTGGCAAACTTTAGGAGTCTGTAATGTTACCCAGCATGCCGTTGGTGTTGTAAATAAACTACTAAAGGGCAATATTCTCGCCCAGAGAATTGAGGTTCTTATCAAGCATATTAAGCATCTTAAGAGCCAAGGTAGCTTCTGAAACACGTGAAAGAAAGTGATCAGATAAAAAAAGGAAGCCAAAGAGAAGACTACTTGGGGTGAGCTGGCTGCCCACCTGCTCCATCCAGAGCAGCACACTTTGTGAGAATGCACAGACAGGGGCCTAAGCTGACGGAACCTACTCCCTGTGATTTCATGCCATGATCAGTGTGGGGGGAAAAGAAAGTAAAAGACCTCTGGACTTGAAAAAACAACAAAGATATATTAAGGTGCCAATATTAGTTTATAAAAATTAACAGAGTTCTTCCTAAACAGAGTTACCTACCCAGCAGGTGAGAAAAGTTCCTTAATGTCAGAAATGTACAACCATGAGAATGAGATGGCAACAGTGAAATATGGTATGCTTAATGAAGAAATAGAAAAACATCAACTATTCAACAAAATCCTGGCACCTTTAGGTAGTGAAAAACTTCAATTTGGATCATAGACAATTATTCTTCTCACAGAAATTAATAACAGGAGAAACTGAAAAGAGTAAAGAATGCTCCCGGAAGGTTGCAAAGGAAAGTGAACATTCAAGCCAATAGCCCATGTGAAGACGGCATCGTAATTGACCCACTGTAGCCCTAAACTAGTTACACACACCTGAACTGTGAAGGACTTGCCTCACTAACCCCTAGAGGAGGCTTCTGTAATTTAGAAATTGAAGTTCCAGTTGGTAGAAAAAATAAGGATATTCCAGAAGTTCTAAAGGACCCCAGATACGGTTTTTAGATCATTATATGGGTAGTATTTTAGGAACTCTTCTAGATGATCCTGGGGCTAGAAGAATTAGAAGTCAGAAATTTGGTGTGACTTTTATAGAGCACCAAGCAGCCAGCCCTCATCTCTCCCCCATAAGGATTCCTTTCTCCAAATTGAGGCACATGTGAGTCCCTGTGATCAAAGGTAAATCACAACCTAACTCGAATCCATCCAGATCTGCCTGTCTGTTATTTCAAAGTTGTAGTGCTGATGAACTTTCATTTCTACCAACAGTCATTTGTAGTAACAAAGAGAGGCATCTTCCTTTTGGAAGAGAGGTAAAGCACTTGAGGGCAGTCAAAGCAATGGAGGCTCAGAGACAGGATCTGCTGATTTTCCTTTCTCTGCTGACTATACAGGACAGTTCTCCTGAGCCTTAGTGTTTGAGTGTGGCGGGGGCTCCGCCAGACTTAACTCTTTTCAAGAATTGCCTTTGCACTTAATTGATAGTTACTGAATTTCACCGGGGTTCATGGAGTTACACTAGTTCCTATTGAGCAGACTTGTCAAGTAATTCAAAAGTCAGAATTTCTATTTTGCCTTTGAGACATTTTATAGACTCTTCCACAGGAGAGATAAGCATACAACTATGTAAGATAGACCTACAGATATTTGTAGGAATTATCTGTCTTCTTTTAGCTGAAAAACTTTCTTCTACCTGGCCAAGGATTCTTGGAGAAGGGAAACTAACTGAACCTAAAAAGAAACTCAAGACTGCTCCTACAGTTCATTTAAGATGCCCTGAAAACAGTGAGGAGTTTTATTTTAGTTCCTTAGAGAATCCAAGACAAAGAAGCAGAACACATTTGAGAAGGAATTAGCCCCAGAAAACTCACTATCTCATGTACTCGCTGTTGTCCTAATCTCTTCTTCACCTTGTTAACCCACTTAGTTCCCTGTTGAGTTAATGTGAGACCTATTGGCCATTCTAATACTACTAAATGTAGTATTCATTCATCAGTGGCATATTTTAATGTTTTTGTCTTTGTATTTTTTAATTTCCAGGTATTACCTATTCCAAGAATTATATGACAAATACAGTTCATTTTTATCTTTAAAAGTTTGTCTATAGTTTCTTCCCTTCTGGAATACTCCCAAGACAGGTCAAAAAGAAAGACCTCACATATAGATAAAAATGGATAGCATGAAGGAGAAAATACTTATTTTATTTAACCTTTCTTTTTAGCCCTTAATTTCTAAAAAACCAGGCTTTCATTGAAAACAAAAACAAAACCATGAACACAGGGAACCCAATCCGATCTCAAAGGAAACACAAGGTGATTTTCTGATTTAATATTTTTCCCCCTAGACTCAAAAGGACCACAGACATGATGTTTGGTGGAAAGCAAGTGGTAGTCTGTGGCTATGGAGAGGTAAGGTTTAATTTTTCAATTATTAGGTCTTTAAAACGATTTTGCTAAAATACACTAGAATTTTCCATTTGTGTGGCCATGAGAGTATTCGCATTCACCATTTTATTTGGGAACAAAGTAACTTTGGAGCCACTTTTTAAAATGCACTCTTTCTTTTACCTTTGCATTTTTGCTATTTTTCTTAGATTGATTTTCTGACTGTTGCAGAGTACTGTTTGTGATGTTCTTTTAGCTTGTGTTTTGATTATAAATCGTGAGTGTGGGTGTTCATATGCACATGCATATACTAAGCAGGGGCTAGGATTTTGTTTATGAACAGCATTCACTTATTTTTCTTATTTTCTCCTAAGCATGAATCTATTCAGTGAAATTTCTTTGGGGGCAGGAAGTGGGTATATACTTTACCAAAAGCTTTGAAAACTGTTTTCTTATTGCCTTTGTCATGTACTTGCTCTCCTCCTCAGGTGGGGAAGGGATGCTGTGCTGCTCTGAAAGCCATGGGCTCCATTGTGTACGTGACCGAGATTGACCCCATCTGTGCTCTTCAAGCCTGGTAAGCATATAAATGGAATCAGGCCTTTTTATACTCCACCATATCTAATGTGATCTTGTAGCTATCTCCGAAGAATGCCCATTTATGTTGGATTTTATCTCAGAGGAGCCCAAATCCTGAGAGAGGCTGCCATTAATTGCCATTACCTTAACTGTAAGCTTCTATCTTTCGAAGATTAAGGGAAAAAAATGGACTATCAGAGCAGCTAAAATGGAGAGTCCTGTGAAGGATGACCAGAGACAATAAGCTACCATTTAGTAAGCATTTATTATGTGACAATAACTCCATAAGCTATATCTATGTATTAGATAATACACATTTTTGAGGTTTTATGGTGCAGAGGAGAAAGGAACTATTCCTTTTAATAACTTTAATTTGGAAATCATTTCAAACTTAAGCATTGCAAAGATAATACAAACCATTGCTTACTAGTTAACAACAGAAGGGATTATTTGTAGCCCAGGAAAGGGTACAAATAAGTGAAGGGTCTGGAGAAAAGGAGATAGTCTTTTCCCCCATAGAAAGGGTCACACATAGAAAGGGTTACACAATGAAGGAGCCTGGAGGACCACTCCACACACCTGCCCTACACAAGGTTCCTGACATGCTTGACCTGGCTACCTGCCTCAGCTACTCCTGGAGATCTGAGCAGCCTGGTCTGCTGTGTTCCAGGAGTGCAGGTTCTCACCCAGGAAAGGACATTCCTCCAGGAAAGAAAAAGAAGACGCATGGGCCAAGTATTGATCTACGACTTGCAGCAAGATAGGAGTTGGAGTGACCAGAGGGGGGAAGGAGAGTGATGTGGTGGTATAGGGGTGCTTCACTGATGGAGAGCCATACCTAAGGGGAATAATAACTATAGAAATATGAGTGATGTTTTATGAAAATTAGAAAATAAAAAATATTAAAAAACAAATAAGTGGTGAAATAATAAGAGAAAAGGGTTCCCTACAGAGTGGCAACATTTAAATAACTGAGGTTGAAAAATAATTTCAGAACAGGAGGAAGAACAGGAGACAAAAGCATCATGGATTTGCAAGGAGTATAGAGTTTTAAGAAAGTAAGTAATGTTTAGCATAGAGAGGAAGTCAAGTAATACCAAAGTTTAAAGTGTGTTTATGGCATTCATATCACTGATGAGCTTGCCAAGAACAGTGTCAGTGGAACAGTAGGCTCAGTGGCTACATGGCACTTTCTCAAAGCTCAGTTGGGAACTCTCATGGTAACCCTTGGCTCCCTGTTATCAGAAAAACTAGGTTCCAGTGATGTAAAACTTCTATTCTGCCTGAATTAAGGAAATGGTTTGAATTTTCATGGTTGAGAATAGCTATAGAACAGCTATACCAAGAAGTGACAATGTAGCTACCAAAAGGAGACTTAGTAATAACTTTTGAGTTTTTGTGGCAAAAGGCTCCCCCAGCTGTTGAAGTTAATTGATGCTTTATTTTTACAGTATGGATGGATTTCGACTGGTGAAATTAAATGAGGTCATCCGTCAAGTGGATATTGTTATTACCTGTACAGGTACGATTATGACAAATAAAGTAGGGTGCCATTTAGGAATATTTTCATGGAAAAGTGAAAAAAATGACTAAAAATGTCCTGAACAAAACCAGGCTATAATAGCCATAGAGTAGTTTAAAAAGAAGTCTTCCACATCTTCTTGCCTTTTTAGAGCTGTGACAAAAATATACCATTAGGTCATCCCTAGAGGAAAGTTCTCTCTGTCCTTTTTAATTGTTCTGTATCTACATCTGTTCTTGTCGAGGAGATGGCCTGGGGTAAGTTTTCTTTGAGAAGCCAGGTCCTAAATTTGTACGTTTGAATTTTTTTATTTTGCCCCCAGAGTGATAGCTATTTCTCTCTAGCCCCTATAATTAAAGCCATAGTTATAGTTAGAGAAATTAGGAAAGGTAGTTGTGTTAATAACCACAGAGGTAGATTTTGAGTCCAGGAGAGGAATATGCAGAAATGGCTACTACTCTTTGGACTAAAATGCTTTTTATATCTTTTAGTTGAACTATCAACCACTGCAACATTGGTTTTCTTTTATGATTTTATTTCAGAGGAGGAACATCAGCATTTTTAAGACTGAAAATGTTTATACCTTCAGGGAGAGCTGGGGGCATAAAAAACTTTTTATGGAAAAAAGTTTCCGTGAAAGATTGTTCTTGTTTCATATCATCCCCTTGATCTCTCTCTTTTTAAAAGTAGTTTTACAGAGATGTAATTCATACATATACATACATTTCACCCATTTTAAATACATAGTTCACTGTTTTCTAGCAAATTCACAGGGCCATACAACCTTCACTGTAATCTAATTTTTTTTGAGATATAGATTACATTCATAAAATTCACCCTTTAATTTGTACAACTCGGTGGTTTTTAGTGAAGTTGGGCAGCATCCTATTGTCTAATTCCAGAACATTATTATTGTCTCTCAAGAAATTCTATACCATTAATAGTTACTCCTTATTCTACCCGCCATCTTTTTCCAGCCTTTGACAGCCATTAATTTCTCTGTCTCTATAGGTTTTTCTATTCTAGATAATTCAGATAAATGAAATAAATAATACTATCTTTTGTGACAGGCTTTTTTACTACACAGTGTTTTCAAGGTTCATATTGTAGCATTTATTAATATTTCCTTTTTTATTCCTGAATATCTATTCCATTTTAAGGATATTAAAAAAAATATATATATACACACATATACACACACATATACATACACATACCCCCTCCACAGTTTTATGTATTTCAAGATACTATGTTGTTTTCATTTTTTTGACTATTATGAATAATACTACTATGAACATTGTGTAGAGGTTTTCCTGTGAATACATCCAAGTGATATTATTGGATCATACAGTGACGGTGCTTTAAACATTTTGAGAAATTGCCAGACTTCCCCATAGTGATGACACCATTTTATTAAGCCTGCCAACAATGCATGAGAATTACAATTTCTTCATGTACTTGTCAACACTTATTATTTTCTGTCTTTTTGATTATAGCCATAGATGTAAAGTGGCTTCTCATTGTGGTTTTGATTCACACTCCATAATGACTAATAATATTGAGCATGTTGGCACATCTTCTTGTACATCTTCTTTTGAGAAATGTTGCTTCAGATCTTTAGCTTATTTTAATTATCCTGTCTCCTTGCTATTGCATTGAAAGTGTTCTTTAATAATTTTGTATTTAAGTTCCTTATTCCTTACTATGATACACTTGAGTCCATAGGTTCAAGACTACCCCGGGCAACATAGTGAGACCCAGTCTCAAAAAAACAAACAAACAAAAAACTGCTGAGCCTTAGTATGATAGCTTGCTTATAATGGATACTTAAGTTGATTCTTTTTCTGTTAGCGTTAAGTTTCACTATATGCCATACTACTCCTTTATAAATGGACAGAGGTTGTCTCTAAAACTGTCTAGCATGTGATTGTCCTCTGGTTGATCTACTCATCTGGTCCCCTGATGGGAAAAACCTAAAGGGAAGTATGTAATTTGCAAATATTTTGTTCCTTCTGTGAGTTATCTTTTGACTTGCTTGATAGTATCATTTATAACACAAAAGTTTTTAAATTTGATGTAGTTTAGTTTATATTTTCTTTGGTTGCTTGTGTTGAGGTGTCATATTTAAGAAACAACTGCCTAATCCAAGCTCACAAAGATTTATCCCTATATTTGCTAAGAATTTTGTAGTTTTAATTCTTACATTTCGGTCTCTGATCCATTTCAAAATACATTTGACATATGGTGTGACATAGGGACTCTAACTATTTCTTTTCATGTAAATCTCTCTTCTGTTTTTAAGGTAACAAGAATGTGGTAACTAGAGAACATTTGGACCGCATGAAGAATAGTTGCATTGTTTGTAACATGGGACATTCCAACACGGAGATTGATGTGGTAAGATCAAGTCACTCATCATTAGGGTCTGTTTTTTTTTTCCCCTCCCAAGAAATGTGAACTGGAACTTAAAAACAGAGTCAACAAATATTTAAAGATAACTGTCATAGCAGAACTACCCAGTCTGTTCATTTATTAGCCTTATGGCCTATGCTTATGAATACTATAAAGATTCTTTGTCTCAATGTAGTCATTTCTAATGATTGTTTTCTTCTATCTCCTTATATTGTAAGTCATTTTATCTTTATGTTTAGGATTGAGAACTAGATAAACTCAAAATGACAAAAAGGATACATTAAATGTATACAGTATAGTAGTGTTTGGGGGATGCTTGATTTTACTGTAAAGGTGAGATAAGTCAGCTGATCCAAGAAAAGTAAGAGAAATACATGAACTGGGATGAAAGAATTGCGTTCTTTATCAAATATGTGTTTTTTCTTTTCTTTCTGTCTTTCATTAGACTAGGTCTCCCCTTAACATATTTTCTAAATGACAATAATTGGGCCGTTAGGTGTCACAGTCAGTTCAGTACCATGTGATTCTCAAACTATCACTTTGGTTTTCTCATTTGTTGGTATATACTCTAAAATTTTCCAATCCAAGTTAGTACTTGGTCCTACTAAGTTGCCCAAGTAGTAGTTAATAGAAGTATTATTTATTTCTTTTCAGACTTACCAAAGTATCTTTCAGTGTGACTTTCACTCTGGCTTTAAAATTTTATGGCATTTTTCTGGCACAACTGTATTTCTCTCTGGGTAAATGGCTCAATCAAAGCATGCTTTCATCTGTACTGAGGGCTGCTCTGATTGAGCTTCAGCATTGCCAGGTAAGGATCAGTTGATAATATTGAGAGCCTATTGGATAATACCTATTTTAAGTGGTTTCTTTTTTTAACTCTGTGCTCTAGCCATCTGTTATTAAAAATAGCTGGGAAAACAACTTTTGAAAGTCTGTTTCTGATCTTAAAGTTTCTGAATGGCATGGTTCCATTATTCTTACTATGATATTTTACTTATAATGAATAATTTAGTTGATATTTACTTGATTTTTTTCCTGTTGATTTAAGTTTCACTTACATGCCATTCTGCACCTTTGTAAATGGGCAAAGGTTATTTCTAAAACTGTGTAGTAGCTGGGCACGGTGGCTCATGCTTGTAAGCTTCAGCCTATGAAGCAGCCGCGGTTAGGGATCACGCCTGCGGTTCCACGGGCAAAAATAGTGAGACCTAGTTTAGATAGATAGATAGATAGATAGATAGATAGATAGATAGATAGATAGATAGATAGATAGATAGATAGATAGATAGATAGATAGATAGATAGATAGATAGATAGATAGATAGATAGATAGATAGATAGATAGATAGATAGATAGATAGATAGATAGATAGATAATAAATAAAACTGTCTAGCATATGATTGTCCGATAGATAGATAGATAGATAGATAGATAGATAGATAGATAGATAGATAATAAATAAAACTGTCTAGCATATGATTGTCCTATAGATAGATAGATAGATAGATAGATAGATAGATAGATAGATAGATAGATAGATAGATAGATAGATAGATAGATAGATAGATAGATAGATAGATAGATAGATAGATAGATAGATAATAAATAAAACTGTCTGGCATATGATTGTCCTCTGGTTGATCTACTCATATAGTCCCCTGGTGGGAAAAACCTTTTAGGTTTTAGGGAAGTCATAAGCTTTGGGCCCTAATAAACCCTCAAGAAGCTCTGGAATGAAAATAAGTTCAAATATAATCTTGTAATTTTTATATTTTTCCATTATTATGTTTTATACTTCGACTGCAATACGTTATTCTTACTCTGATTTTTCAACTGGGAAACAAAGAAGTTGAGTGCATTGTTCAGTTACATACATTGGTTTAAAAGTTAGTTTGGAATCGCCGGGCAAGGTGACTCATACCTGTAAGCTTCAGCCTGTGAAGCAGCTGGGGCTAGGGATCACAGTTCGAGTCCCACTTGGGGCAATACATGGGCAAAAATAGCAAGACCTAGTCTCAAAAAAAAAAAAAGAAAAAAAAGAAAACACTTGGTAAAAAGAAAAAGTCGAGCATGTAAGAGAAATCAGGAGTGCTGGGTTGTAGGTTTGAATAGACTAACAAGGCATAAGCCTCATTTAGAAGGTGGTGATTATTAGACTTGAGGAATTTGCCACATAGACTTTTAGGTGAAGAACATTTTGAGGTAAATGCCCTAAGGAGTGAGCCTAGTATATCCCAGGTTCTTCCGTGAGACCAGTGTGTTTGGAACAGAAAAAGCATGAAACAGGGAAGAATGGAAAATGAGGTCAGAGAGATAATGGGCCAGACTTTATGAGGTTTTAGTAGTCACTGTAGGAACTTCTGAATTTGGAGCTCTTATAGAATTTATAACAATCTGACTTCTAAATGCTTGTTCTTCTGGAGCTTATAATCTACTGTGAGAGACAAATATTTAATAAATAGCATCAGTATCCATTATTGAAGTAAAACATCAGGATGGAGACATTGAGGGTGATGTTTTAGAGTGATCTAGAAAAGTATCTTTGAGGAGATGGTATTTGAATGAAAACTGAATGAATGGAAGGAAGAAGCCATCTGAGCATTCTGTTCATAGAGAATGGAAAGCGAAAGACCCTGAGGTAGACATGGGCTTAATATCTTTAAAGGACAGAAAACAGACCATTGTGGCAACAGAGTAGACATGGCAAAGAGGATAAGCAGCTCTCGGAGGTACTGGATTATTTAGAGCTTTGTGGCCCTTTATAAGGGTTTGGGGTTTTATTCTGTATTGGAAGGTTTTGAGCAGGTAGCTAACAAAATCTTACATTTTAAGAGATTACCCGGACTGTTGTATAAAGAAAACACTTCTGGAGCATCCAGTGGTGATAGTGACAAGAGGAGGCTCTTTCAGTATTTCAGGACATAGAAAAAGTGGTAGTTTGGAGTAGGTGGTGAGTAACCAGGCGACAAGAAGTGATACTCTGTTAAGGTAGGGCCAGTGGAATTTGCTAAGTGGATTAAATACAAAGAATGAGCAAAAAAGAAGAGAATCGCTTTGAGTCAATTCAATTTAGGACTGATTTGGTACATTTTTATCCAGATATTTTTAATAATCAAAAATATTAAGTCTTTGTTTAGCGGGGGATTTTTTTTTTTTTTTTTTTTAGGATTTATACATTTACGTAGCCTTGAGATGGTGACTGATGATGTTTAAGTAGGAACACTACTTACTAGTGTCATTAGTGTCATGTCTACTTAGGGAATGTGGGTAGGGACTGAGCTCCGAGCTGCCTTTGGCCATGTCTTTATTTCCCAGATTTCCTTTCTCTTGGAAGCAGACCTGCTTATCTACATGAACCACATAGAAGACAATATGAGGTTGTAAGCATCACCATTCAGGCGGTTCAATAAGGGTGCATACATGCTTTAAAAGTCAGTGGATTACAACTTGAAACTTGCTGTTGATTCCGTGCTTTGCAGGACTAGGACCACAGTGTTCTCCTGAAGTAACTGGTGTGTGCATAGTTCAAAATCACATAATGCCAGTCTATCCAGGCATAATAGTGGACAAAGTTATCAAGTAGGTGGATACCCAACCTACTTTGGGAGGGTGGTCTGCATAGGGACCTTTTTTTCTGGTAGATTGCTTAGTGATTATAAATCCATACTAAAGGCAACTGGATACCTTGAAGAGGAATTCTTGTATAACTATGTTAATTGTAGGAAACCCTTCTCTTGAGGAGTGTGAGCACCAAGTAGACCTTAATAGGCTATTAAGCTGCTTGGACACTGCTGGAGATAACAGTCTCTCTTCAACCCTGGTTTCAGGCTGAACCGCAGGTCTTTTGCTGACAAGATAGCTGTTCCAGTGCTCTAGGAATCTGCTAAGCTTTGATCATATTATTTTCACTAGCTGTGTCCTTTTCTTGAGTACTTTCTAAGAAAGAAGAATGGCTGTGGTGTCAGCTCTTACTCCTACTCACCAAGATTGCTTGTCCTCTGAAGATTAGGAGTTTGAGACAGAGCTTGAAATACTTTAATTCCATCATCTTGATAGAAAATGCCAGTGTTACCAAAACCCATCCCTTGACTCTGTGTGGTTCTTGCACTTCATGGTGATATTTTGAAAGCTAAGGGATTTGCCTGCTATGTCCATAACTTCCTTCAAATGATCTCTTTGTATAAATGCTTTTTAATTCTATTCATAGCCTTCATAAAAGTTTATTTTTTCTTATTTTTTTAAAATTTTAAATAATTTATTTATATATAAATTTCACATCTCTGTGATCTCTGGGGTTTGCCCCCCCTCCCTGACCATTCCCATGCTGCCCCCCCCCAAGTTGTATACTTCAATTTGGTTGTTGACTTGTTTTGACTTTTTTTCATGGTTTTTTGTTTATCTTTCCCATGTCCCATATAGTAGCGAAACCATTTGGTTTCTGTCTTTTTCTTTTTGATTTGTTTCTGCTAATATGAATTCTTCTAAGTCCATCCATGTTATCAAGCCTTCATAAAATTTTAATTCTAATTTTGAGATGCTTGCTTTATAAAAAAAAAAAATCCAAACTATGTCTAAAGAAAAAGTAAGAAATTTACAAAAAGAAGTTATAATATATTCCTCAACAACTTGATTTTTTTCCACCTAATAAAAAGTGGTTTTCTTGTTAACACATACACATATGCTTTTTTTTAATTGCATAGTATTCCACAGTATGGAATTATCCTTTTGCTTAGCCAGTCTTTGTTGCTTGTCACCCCATTTTCTTGCTATGAAATGGATTAAACATTCTTGTACACTTATATTTCTGATCTTGAACAGTGTTTCTGTAGCAGAGCCCTAAAAGTGAAGCTGATGGTCAGAGATTGGGTACATGTAAAATTTTATTAGCTATGGTGAAATTGCACTTTAGAAAGGTTGAACCAGTTTACAAAGCTTGGCACCTCAAGAAAATTTTTTATTTCCCACCTACTTAATAAAAATATGGTGCAACCCATTTATATAGTACTGAATATACTGAAATATATTTATTTCAAGTATATATCTGTCTTTCCCACTAATGGTAGTAAAAAGAAGATATAATCTGTCCATAAATAGCTCACAGTAAAAGAGAAAACTACAATCTTATTTATAATAGTGCCTTTTACTACAATGCCTAAAATATAATGTGTACTCAGTGAATGATTATTGTATAACTAAAGTATCCTTATTTCTGTGGAAACTACTATTTGGCAGAACTTCTCAACATTACCAACTGAGTCAGTGGGTAGTGTTGGAATATGTATTCCCTTTCAGTTTTCAGCATCGCCTCTTCAAAGAAGGCAGTTGTCTTAAGTCTGAGCCCTGTGACTGTTCTTTGATTGCTGCTATTAATAAACTTAACATTTCTTCTTTTGTTCTTGGGGTATATAATATACAGAAATGGAAGAAGGGTGAGCTGTTGGGAGCTTTACCATCAAGCATTTTTCCAAAGGCTAGCTCACATTTGCACTTAAATCACAAAGCTTCTGTAACTTGATGGTGAACCCTAATACTGAGATGGTAGACCATGGACCCTGGGGACCTGAAGGCAGTCCCTTGGGCCCCACATGCTATATTCAGGACATACGACCTTTCCTAACAAATACTACTCCATTCTGACCCTCCTGTGCTCCTGTGTCCCTTCAGCACTTTATAGTTAGCTTGCACAATATCAGTTTATACTTGTTTGCATGTTGCTTTGTAAGGATCTTTCCCCCTTACATAGGTATTATTTTGTGTCCCCAACTAAAGTACAAGCTTTTTGAAGGCAGAAACCATGTCTTTGGTTTCTTTTGTATTTCCCATAGCACCTTTTACTGTGCTCAGCAGAGAGTGGGCATACAGTATATGTTGTGGAATGACATCCTGAATGATCCCTCCCTGACTGGGCCTAAGATTAAATTCCCTGAAATGGAACAGTCCTAACCAACCCAGGACAGGTATTCTTCATCGGGCATGTTGATCGCTCCTTTCAACTTGCTATTTGAAATGGTTCCCTTCAACATCATTCATCTGCAAAGTGAGACTTGGTATGGCTGATGATGTCTTTTGTTGTGTGTATTCCAGGCAAGTCTTAGGACACCAGAACTGACTTGGGAGCGAGTGAGATCACAAGTTGACCATGTCATATGGCCTGATGGCAAGAGGATAGTATTGCTGGCAGAGGTAAGATCTGAGACTGGGAAAAGAGATTCACCCCTGACAGGAGAGAGTGCAGTACCCAGCTCCATTCCTCCTCTTGTTCTCTCATACTTGCAGCTTTTCTCAAGCACAAGCTTAACTACATTACCAACAGATTTTACATCTGATGTGAAGGCCCTTTTCATTCAGCAATTAAGAAACTATTTTGGTTCTCCACTTTTCACCAATTATCCTGTCTCCCCATGTCACTCTACAGGTTGAGTCAGATAATGACTGTTACTCTGGAAAGAATTAACAGATAGAACCAGTGCCACTTTGAGCGATGCTTACAGAGATAATGGCATTTGTGGGAAGGTTCAATCAGTAAGCACAAAGTACATATTCCTGCCTGTAAGACAATCGCAGGCAAGCTGTGGGAAGGTCATATCTTTGCTGAATTTTTCAGTATCCATTACCAAGAATTGAGCCAAACTTGTAGTACATATCCAGCTATATATTGGTGGTATAATTCATATTTCCCCACCCTGGCTTCCAGCTCAGACATACTTACCTGACTCATCCTAGCTTTTCAAGTCAATGTTTAGCCATTTTTTCTTTCTTAAAACTCTCTTCTCTAGCCCTCAATTCCTGACAATGATACCTTCCGGTCTGACCTTGACACTCTCTTATCGGAACAATACTAAAATAATAAAGAGTATAATTCTTTCATCAAGCTTTGCTTTTCAGTTGTTTCCTTTTTAAATTAAATAAACAAAATATGGAAAAGTAAAAGATATATACTATCAAGTTAGGGCCCTTAAGTTTATGTTTCAGTATCCTTACTCTTCTCTCCACCTTTCCTCACCTTCTCAAATACTTCTGGACATTTCTTCACAAGGAAGGAGTGTTTTTAAGGAGAGGGTGGGCAGGTTGTTTTTAACCTTATTTCTAGTCATCCTGGAAGGTCCCATCTGATGTAATTGTCATGACAAAAGCAAGTGCCACTGTTGTTGTTTACTGGTATGGTGGAGTAAAGAAGATGGTCAAATTTCCTAGGAAACAGAGTGAGAAATGACATGGGGGTGGTCATGAGTCCTTCTACTTTCGGAATCACCTTCATAAAGAATAATTCAGCTGGGTGTGGTAGCGTGTGCCTGTAATCCCAGTTAACTGGGAGGCTGAGGCTTGAGTCCGTGGATTCGAGATAACACAGGGCAACATAGTGAGACCTAGTCTCTTAAAAAAAAAAAAAGAATAATTCTGCCCTTGAATTCAAAAGAGAACTGAACTGAGGGAAATGCACAAAAATCATCACAGCTTCCTAAGTCCAAAAATATCTCCTCTCAAAACATGGAGAGATTGCCCCCAGACTTAACCAGATCATTGTTTAGGACTCTCTTTCAAAGGCCTCTCAATACCTTTGAAGGAGGCTGTTCGGCTATAAAAAGTAGAACATTCAAATATACCCTTCCTTCGCAGAAGCCTCAGCTTCATGTGATCATCCTTATACCTTTTTACATAATCCTTGAACTTTTGCCATCATCAGACTTTCCAGATTTTTTATTATGGTTTTGCTTAAGTATTAATTCACTTTTAGGTAGTTGAAAACCTCCTGCCTTCCTGTCCAGCTATTTTAGTTGGGAAGTGTTTGGGAAATGGTAGTCTTGCCCTTACCTCACTCCTGAAAGGTCAGAGAGTTTGTCTTAACCCATTTGTGTCCGAAACTTCATGCTCTAGGGCCGTCTGCTGAATCTAAGCTGCTCCACAGTGCCTACATTTGTGCTCTCAATCACTGCTACCACTCAGGTAAGGTCTCCGTCATGGAAAAGGGAAGTGGTCCTTGACCATCAGGGTTTCAGTTGATATGGGATAGGTGAGTAGCACATCAGCATTAATCTGTTTCTGCTTTTTTAGGCTCTTGCCTTGATAGAGCTTTACAATGCTCCTGATGGTCGCTATAAGCAGGATGTCTACCTTTTACCTAAGAAAATGGGTAAGCCTGCATTCTTCCATCCCTGTCCTCCCTACTATGGTTCAGAGTCTGAGAGTAAATGAAATTTAGGGATATTAAATTTCCTATGGACAGAAAAAGTAAAGGATACCTATTTTTATCAGATTCCAGTCTTAGTTATCATATTTTCCGCTAGGATAGCTAGCCCTCATAAAGTTGTGATATTTAGCTGTGAATGCATTTATCTGCTTGTGAATTTTAAGAAATTTTCTTCCCCCAAGAGAGAAGAATCATATCCTACCTATGACATCTGATTTTCTCTTGTTCTCAGCTACTAAATAGCTCCTACCGAACTTTCCTCAGGCCAAGCAGGAATTTTTCTGTTACATCTTCTAACTCTGACCCCATTATTTCAGATGAAATGAAAGACTGAATAGCTTGTTAGGAGTTTAGTGATGTGGGCATTTCCTAGAAGAGAAACATTAAACTGTCTTAAATTTTTAAAGAACCTGCTGCAAGTGCCTGAATGAATGCAGTGTTTTCATAAACTCCCAGGCAAAGATCAGGAAATAAATCAGCTTCTGGTTTTGTTGTTTTGTTTTAATCCATACTAACCGTTAGATACTTACATATTCTCTCTAACGTATAATTTGGGAGGGTATGAAAGAAAGAGGAAGAATAGGAAGCCCATATCCTGACTGATTGTATAATGAAGTTCAGGAGACCAAACAAATACACAGGAAATGACATAAAATTCTAAGTAAGTAATATGTATTCAGGTAATAGATATAAACAGAAATCCATTAGAACTAAGGGTTCTAAAAGCAAAGTACGCCTTGTGGTAGCTTTACTAACTAGTCCGTCCTGACTTCCCCAGCTGTTAGTTTTTCTTAGCAACCCAAAGTTTAGAGTCTGAAGCAGAACTGAAGTTGGAGCTTCCCACTTTTTAGTTCCCTTACTATCCTATCCTTTCCTTTAGATCCTTTAGATCCTGTGCTTCCTTCACTTCTTCCCCACTTCTTCCCCACCTTTCTGGGGAGAAGAAAAGATTCAAGCCTTAATAAATAGCTAATGAGAAAGTAATGTTAATAACTTTGCAAACCACTGGGCTTGAAGCACAAGCCCTCGTTCCTTATAATTGAGGGCACTTAGCAAAAGTTGAGCATTTTTCACTCAACTCCAGTAATTAAGTGTATTCCAGATTTGTGACCTAGCCTAGACAGAAGAGCAGTCAAGAGGCATTAGTACTTATACCTGGTCTTCTGTTATCTGTTCCAGATGAATATGTGGCAAGCCTACACCTGCCCACCTTTGATGCCCACCTGACAGAACTGACAGATGAACAGGCCAAGTATCTGGGACTCAACAAAAATGGGCCCTTCAAGCCTAATTACTACAGGTGCCTTGGGTTCCCCTGGGTTACAAAGAACTTCCTGCACTGGAATTGAACTTTGTAGCCATCACCACATTTATGTGAACTCAGAAAAATGAACCCACTCCCTCTCACTGCCTCCCCCAAAGACTCTTTGAAGCGTTTTCTAGACCTTAGTTTCCCCTTCCTGAATTTGTTTTTCTCCATTTCATCCTCTTTTTTTTTTTTTTTTTGAGACTAGATCTCACTATTTTTGCCTGTGGAACAGCAGGCTCACGTTGCTTGGGGTACCACAGACTCAAGCAGTCCCCAGCCTCAGCGTACCAGGTAACTGGGATTACAGGTGCACACCAGTATGCCCAGCTATATTTTTTTGGAACAAGGTCTCACTACGTGCCTCCGGTGGGATTCAAACCATGATCGCTGGCCCCGGCCGCAGCTTCCTGGGCTGCTGCTTACAGGCATGCGCCACCATGCCCGGCCCATTTCATCCTCTTGATAAGATTTTTACATCTCAAAGGAGAATTGCTGGTCTTTTTCACTAATGTGAAAAGCACCATAATTATCTATCCTTACCATATGCTTCAGAGAGGTCCCTGCCTCCCTGGTACAGCTTTCAGCAAGCTCTTCATGTCCAGAATCCCCACACACTTGATAACATCACAGTCTCATCTTTCTTTTCCCCTCTAGGTATTAAGTTCCTGTAACTCAAGCTGGATGAAGTTTTAAGAAATAGAACTCCAAGTCTTTTCTCCACTCCTATACAGGAAAGAATCCAGCAAGCTGCTTCTCCAATCAGCTGCCTGCCGTGCTCACCCTATATGTTAGGTTATTTATTTATTAAAATCTAGAATCCTGTGCCTGTTGCCTTGGCCCAGAGTGTGGTTACTGCCCCGAGTGCCGGGAGAACCACAGAGAGCAAGTTGAGGAAGGAAAGAAATGGGGTAACCATTCCCAGTGCATCTTTTGTGTCATTCCCCATCGACTGAATCCTCAGCAGTGGTTGTTTTTATCTTGTCCAGGCTCAGGAGATAGTGCAGGGATTCCAGACTCCTTGTTCACTGGGGTTTCCTGGAATAAATATTCAGCAACTGCCTTTCTCAGTTTCAGCCCTTCCCTAGGTGAGCCTTTTGGAAGCCGCTGAGTTAACATGGCCTGGGTTCCCAGCCTTGACCATCACTGTCACTGCCTTCTTTATCAAATGGCTAGGAAGAAAGGAGTGTTTTGGCTTTGGCTAGCTACACTAAGAACTCGGCTGTGCCTTTGCTTACTGGGAGTATCCTTCCCCACCTAACTCCTTTCTTCTCCTTGAATATGTCCATTTTAACGTTTTCTGGTTCCAAGAGAAGTGTGCCTCCATTATTTCCTCAGCAGCCCTGGTGTTTGTCAGACATTCATTTTGCCATCCTTCTAACCCAACGAACCTCTGCTCAGGAAGTGGGGGCCAGCCCTGCTGGGGCCCATAGCTTTGCTTGCTTGTCATTTAACTGGATCATTTCCCAGGACATTCCCTCAAGATTTGTACTGTCTCAGAAAAATGGGGATTTATTGAGAATCGCTGATTCCCGAAATTTCCTCCTTGCCTGAAACTACTTCTGGACCTGAGTAGAAAAGGGCATACTTTTTCCAAGGGATTTCACAATTGAACAGGTCTTTCAGGCCCACTTCTAGACACCTTAAAGAAGCAGAATATATGTATTCATCTCCTGGGAAGGACTTTTCCGCTTAACTGGCTAACCTATACAAAGTTGACACTAAACTTGTCCAGATGATCAAAGCTAGTTTGAATCACTTGACATTTCTCCCTTTGGCCACTGCTGTTGATGAAACTCAAATCTAATGTCTGCAATTTAGAAGGTGATCTTCTCTGCTAAGATGTCATTTTATGTTCTGACCCCTTCCATTTAGGATTTCATATCTCAGAGAGAGCTTCTTGATTAATTCCAGCATTATAAAAAATGAGCAATGTGAGCAGCCTGAATTTTATGTTCCACCCGAATTGCTTCTGGAGATTGACCTGTTAGCCTTAAGGATTCCATTGGGACCAGATCAGTTCTAAGAGTTAGTCTGGAATGGCCCTAGGAATCTTGAATGAAATGTGTCCCTTCCCCTCTGCCAACCCTGTTTAACACTCTCAGGTTTATTTGCCCTCCCCCCTCCTGCCCCCCGTTCTGATCTGCCTCAAAGTCTCAAGACCAAGGTGACTCAAGGAAACACCAGACCATCCAGGATTGATCACTATGATCTTCCCACCTTGTCATCCTCCCTTACCTCCTCAAACTCCCCCAGTCTTCATATAAAGTCTCAGAGTTGGTCTGGAAGTCACTTCTTTTGGAGGTAGGGAGGTGGATCTTGGGTAAATGGCTATTTCACTAAATAGTTTATAAGCTCATCCCACAGTCTGGTTCCTTAGGGACCATACATCTTAGAAAGTATGAGAAAAGTGTCACGTGTATGACTATCTTCTTTCCTGAGGATAGTTGTAACTGCTGAAAATTTTACTAGGTTGCTCAGTTCTTCCTTTTGTCCACCCAGTATGATTTAGTATTAATTAACTGGATCCCTTTAGTAAGAGATGTAAATCTTTGTGCCTCATTTTATAGCCAATGAAAATTCCACTAGGCAGATACCTGGATTCTAGGCTGTTGTGTTTTGGGCCAAAAACCATAACCTACTGTTTCTCAGCAAAGACTGGCTTACTGTGGCTCTTCCTATATGCTGATCCTACTAGAGCACACTCTCCCTTGTTACAGCAAGGACACCCATTCCAAATAAAAAAAGAAGTCACGCTTGGCTTCTAGCTTAGGTTGCCAGTGTTGCCACCTCTGGTGAGGTATATTAGCCTGTGATTTCAGAAGACCTCTCTTCCTTTCTTTCTGGGGATTCTGTGGCAGAAGCACTGAGAAGAGAGGCCCAGGCCAACCTTAGTGTTGAAATTTAATCATTATTTACTCTATCCTTGGAATCAGAATAAATGTATCTTCTTCTCTCAAGCTTTCATCTAATGTAGCATAGATATCTGAAGCATGGGAAAGAAGATTATCTCTTTGTGTGTGTGTCCCTAGCCTTCTGGGTTGTTTTCTCTATAATGAATTTGTGCTAGTTTTCAGAGTCTTTTTTTTTTTTTTTTTTTGTTAATGGAAATATTGTTTTCTTCTTCCTATTCAAAAAAAGGTATCTGGTCTACCTTCCTTTTGCCCTCCTACCTCTTCATCATCCCCTCCCATATGAGCACGGCTTCCCATAGCCACATACTCCTGCAAAGCTTTTTTGCTGCTTGGCTTTTCTCTGAACAGATCTGAAATTGCTGCTCCTGTGGTTTTCTCAAAAATTGTCATGGTTTTAAAAAAGAAATCAAAATGCATTGTTGCATTAAGCTTTTTTAATAAAGGAAAATTACAGAAAGAAAATAGGCAACACCAGCAAATTATATGTGGACAAGTTCTAAACTATATATACATACATACATATATTATATATATATATAAAATAATCATCTAGTTCTCATTGTCATCTTACTAAAAGGATAGAAACCCTCTGAGGATCATCATTTCTGAGAGGCTCTTGGAGATCTTTATGTCTAAGTGATTGTATTAGATCAGCAATAATGACTATGTAATCTCAAAAGATAAATAAAATATTCTTAAAATGGGTTCTTGTCTTGAGAGTATTCCTTGCTTCTGAGAACCAGGCATCCGGGAAGTTTCTGAGCAAAAAGCTGAAGAGCCTGCTGCAGGGCACAAATATGAAAAGCTGAAGCAGTTACCATTTGGCATGTTTGACCTAACCTTGTGTAATTAACCTGCTTTCTTGGGACCACCATGCTGGGAAGTTGAGAAGTTTAGACTAAAGGCAGAGAAACTAAAGTCTTGTTCTCTTTCTGCTACCTGTAGCTAAAAAGCTTAGGATACTGCAAACCCATGGCTGGAGATCAGTGGACCCTGATACCCAGTACCTGAGTACATCCAACTTAGTGGAAGAAAGAATATATCTGGCAGAGGTTTGTCTCTTGGTCAAGTTTCACCTGACTTAGTAACCAGAGGATGAATCCAACTCCCTGTTCTTTGTCTACTAATTCTGAGTGGCTTTCTGATAGTAACCTTTAGTTGATAACCTAAATAGCTTTATCCTGTATGCAAGATGTTTTTGTTTTGTTTTTTTTTTTTTTGAAACTGGGTCTTGCTATTTTTGCCCATGGAACCGCAGGCTCTCGTTGCCCAAGGTACCACAGACTCAAGCAATCCCCAGCCTCAGCTTCCCAGGTAGCTGGGATTACAGGCATGCGCCACCATACCCAGCTATTTTTTGGAACTAGGTCTCACTATACGGGCCCCAGGCGGAACTCGAACCGCGATCCCTAGCACCTGCCGCTTCATAGGCTGAAGCTTACAAGCACGAGCCACCGTGCCCGGCCCTGTATGCAAGATGTTTTCTCTCCTATTAGAATCTGCTACCACTTTGATTTAGTTTAGCCACAGAGCTAAAACAGTCTGGGCACCTGGTGATGGCTCAAAGCTGGTGCTACTCAAAAATGTAGCAGGCAGCAGCACTGGCCAGCCGACAGGATTTGTTCCCCACAACAGGGTTTGAGGACTCCTTTGTGAAGGACAGACCCTTGGATGCCTGAGCCTTAATTTCAGACTCACAGGGTGAAGTAGGTCCAAAGACTGCCCATTGTGTTAGTTCTTTAATTTGTGATATCATGGAAAGAGCTTGGACCTTGAGTCGGTCTAACTTGACCAGCTCTGCCATTTACAAGTCGTGTGACAAATTATATAACTACTCAAAGAGGCTCAATTTTCTTGCCTGTGAAATGGATAATACTAATCTCCTAAAGTAAGCATTTAATGACCTGATTTAATTAAAAATTTTAAAAAGACAAAGACTTGGCACACTAAGTGCTACATAAACATCAATTCCTTGACTTAATTGTAGGGCCCTACAGTCTCCATTGCCTCTTTACACTTATATGTACCCTTGATGGTAAGATGAGGGTATTCTGTACTTACTCTCCATTATCCTAGTGGCTTGATATCCTAGATACTTTAAGATGTCTGACATCTTAATTTTAAACTTTATCAGTACTATTTATCAAGTATCTTACCTCCATGGATTAGAGTACCTATATGGAGAAAAAGATATGTTTGGTCCTCATAACTATACCTGTTTAGACCCCCAACTCTGCCAGCAGCCTTAATATCTGAGTTTCAGGGTAAGGGAAAGAGCAACAGCAAAAATAATTAAGCACTACAACCATCTCTACAGGATAGACTAGCAGACCAACTTCTGGCTAATTAGCTCCTTGGTGTGTCTCTTGATGCCTCCATGATCAGTACTAATGACTATGACTTCTTGGTTGGTAAATAAGAAAATAAGCATGCCAATTCCATGTCCTATCATTTCAAAGTTTTCAATTAATCTGGTTTCTTGTTAATTCTTCCAGGAGATGTTTCCAGCCTATCTTCTTACAAGAAGCTCTGAAAGTCTGGGCCTAATGAACAGATGTCTAATCTTTACTATCTCCCATTCCTCTGGGATGTTGGAAAGAATGGATTGAGGTATTTCCTTCTGTTGAATCTCTGCAGTCCCAATAGCACCAATTTTTTGAACCCGTTCCGTTCTCTGGATGTAAAGCCAGATGGAACTCTAGGGTGCAACATTTGACTTATCACACAGGTCAAAAGGGACTTGAGAATTGCCCCCAATCCAACTCCCAACTGAAGATCACTTTTCTGTTTGCTTTAGGGGTAGATTGGAAAAGGAATAAAGCCTCAAAATGGCCAATCTATGGCCTCCACCAATGATCCAATGATCAACTAGGATTACAAAAGATAAAACTCGGTCTGTGCTAGAAGCTCTGCTTCCTGAGACTTTTTTATTCTTTTAAGAAACCCCAATAAACTATATTGTGGCAGGTTTGCCACGCTGAAGCAGCGGTGAGGTAAGCGTGGGTTGTGAATTTTAAGGCAGAGTGTGAATCTTTAGAAGTTTAATAAATTATACACTGGGGGAAGGGGGGGATCCAGATAGTTTGGGACATCGGCCAAAGACTTGCTTGGAAATTCTTACCAGCTCAACTCTGTTAGACCAGTAGGTCTTAACTGCAGAAGATCTTGCTTTCCAGGAAACATTTTGCAATATCTGGAGACATTGTTGGTTGTTACAACTAAGGGGAGTGTACTACTAGTATCTAGTGAGGAGGGGCCAGCAATTCTACTAAACACCCTACAATGCACAAGACAACCCCCCACAACAAATGATTCTTCTTTATTAAATAACATAGACAGCCCTTGTTAAATATAAATAAATTAGACATACAAAAATTAATTCTCAGCCTATTTTCAAGGCTCAGGAGGACATGGAGTGAGAATGGCAGCAAAAGGGGAAATGATGGCTACAGAAAGAAGCTGTTGGGGTCTAGGGAGAGAAAGGAACTAAGGACTGCTCTCCTGCCCACCTATAACTATGCAGGTGCCTTTCTTTTCTCTCCTTTTCCTAATAAACCTACCTGTCCTTTTAAAATGTAAAAAAAACTCCAAGGAATGCTCAGTTTTTCAACTGAGACTTGATGTCACCAGCTGGCTGGTAAAATGTAAGGGAGAGATAAGATTAAGAAAAGGACAGTTGTCTCTAAGATACAGTAAGTGGCAGTATTTCTTTGGGCCATTGGTTTTGGGGGTATAGTGAAAAATAGAAGGATTTTGGATCCAAGCAGACTTGACACCAGCTTGAATGGGTTAAGAAGGGTCACAGGAAGGCTTTCTGGAGATGGTACTGACTAGAAACTGGAAAAACAGAAGCTAACCAAAAGAAGAACAAAGTTGCTTGCAGAGACAACAACATATGCAAAAAGGTACTGAGAACAAGACAGGAGTTGATAGCTTGGGAACTGCAAGGAATAGTTAATGTCCAGGTTTTCTCAGCAGTAATATTGTATTAATGAAAACCATCTGTCAAAGGGGATGATATGGAACTAGTGAAGGCAACGCCTGGAACAAACTGGCAGTTCAACAATCCCCCCACTTCCTACCCGTTGGTCCCACTCATTCCTCTTAGAGCTTGGCTTGTTTGGGCGTCTATTATCAACCCAGACAGTTCAAATACTTACTGTAAGCTGCATTTCAGATCAATTCCTGATCGGGCAGACCACACCTTGAGGGCTCCAGGTAGAGCTCGGCTTTTAGGAAGGATCCTAGAGGAATGGAGAAAGCTAGGGAGCACAGGGGCGGGGGCTGAGGGGGGGGTGGGGGGTGAGTGCTTGCTCTCTAGTCAACATTTACATTTCTCAGCTCACACCAGGAAGGTGCCCTACTTCAGCAAAGAAAGGCAGGTCACCACAAGCAGCCACGAAGGACACCAACAATTTCAGTGAAGTAAAAAACGCCCATGCCACCCCAGACTTCCAGTCAAGCCCTTCCGACCAGAGGAATTGAGTTCTCTTCAGAAATCTCTGCTTCCAGAAAGGGGCAGGTGTTTATTTGCTGTGGTGTCTCGGGTTAGTGCCGTCCCTCCCCAGCAACCTAAGCGGGACTTGGGGATAGAGGTCTGCGGTAGTGGGGGAACGGAGACTGCGGAGGAGCGAGAGGCGGAGACTTGAGCTCCCAAAGAGGTCGCTATTTGGAAGAGGGTGAGTGCTGGGGCACACCGCGTGAGAAGCGTAGAGATAACCCGTCTGAATTCAAGGCCCGAAATTCGGAAGGTGAAGCAGGGAACCAGCTATCCAGGAGAGTCGGACTCCCAGCAGCGTTACAGGACTCAAAAAAATGTAGAAATAAAAGGGGGGGTCCCTGAATGAGCCCCCCACCTCCTGTAAGTCCCGCCTAAGCGACGGAACAGCCAATCGCGAGACGGGGCGGGGCTGCGGGGAGATCTCGCGACCAATAGCTGTGAAGGGGCGGGGCCTGCTCCGGGCGCGCGGCGGTGGGGTCGCCCTGGGCAGAGAGCGCCGAGCGGCTGAGGAAAGCCGCGGACTTGAGCCGCATGGAGGACCCTGTGGCGCCCGAGGCCGGCAGCCCGCCGGGCAACGGCAACGGCAACGGCAACGGCGGCGGCAAAGGGAAATCCGCGGCGCCCAAGGGCCGGGAGGCGTTCAGAAACCAGCGGCGGGAGTCGGAGGTGAGGCTCCCCGAGAGCTTCAGTTGGGGGCCCGAGAGACACCGCGGGCGGGAAGCGGCGGCTGAGGTGATTCGGCCCCGGCCCTCTCCCCCTGCCCGAAAGCCTCGGCGCCCCGGCCGCCCCTTGGCGCCTGCGGGGCGCCGCCGCCTGCACTGGGCTCTGCAGCCGCGGACCCCAGTCTGCGATGTCCTGCCGCGCGCGGGTCGGGGGCTCCCTAACTGGCCTCCCCTGGGGGCAGGGAGATGTAGCGCGGTGTCGCGCCTACCAGCTACTTTGCAAATATTTATCTCACTTCGGCCCCTCGCAGGAGGAATTCCTGCGTCCAGTTTACAGACTAGGACTCAGGCGCGGGAGGTGCAGGGACCGGCCTGATGGCGGGGTCCGCACTGTCTCCGCCGCAGTGGAAAGGGGCCGGCCAGAGGGGCAGCCACCCTCCCACCTCCACGCGCCGGGAGCCGCCTCCTGCGCCGCGGGGTTCAGCTCTCCCCCGGGTCCCTAGGCCCTCCTTGGAGTGTCCTCGGCGGACATCAGGACCCTGCCTGTCAGGGCTGACCTGGCACGACTCTAGGCTGGCCAGACCGGAGCAGGTGTATGGGGGAACTGGCCGGAGACTCAGACCCGCAGATAGAGTTGTGTCAGGTCTCTTCTGGAAAGAAACCCTCGTCCAGCCAGTTTCCATCAAGTAACCAAGAGCGTGGACCGGAGTGACCATCCAGAAGGAGACTAGACCACAACATGTCAGATGTGGACGGGGCTGGACAGATCATCTGATTTTAACTCTCTCTTGTGCTGAAATAAACCAGACAAGTCAGTTGCCCAAGATCATATATCTGTCATAGTGACCATGAGCACCCAGTTTTGAGGTCAGTCAAACCAGGTTTTGATTCCCAGGGCTACCATTTACTGTGACTTTGGCAAATTGCCAGCTCCAGTTTATCTGCAAAATGAGGCTAACATTACCTAAGAAGGTAGTGATAAAGTCAAAAGGAGATGATTGAATAGAAAACGTTCAGATCAAGGCAGGCGGGGAGCATGTAATTGGTCCGCTTTTAGTGCCATATTGTCATCCGCCAGTGACAGAACTAGAATGCCAGGTGTCAGGCGTTCTAGTCGACAGTTTATCATTTGAATAACATTTCAGTTTCCAACGGGATTTCATATATGCTTTTCACTTTGATACCAATGAGTAGGAATGCAACCCATTTTTTTTAGGAGAAAAGGTGATAACTTAAAGTCACAATACCTTTCAGAGGCACAGGGCAAGGGGGACCACCTTGCTCTATTAGGGCTCTAGCCATCAAATCATCTTCCTCCCTGCCTTGGCATGGATCTGACCTTTGAAGACGCTCTGTGCCTCCTTCCTCCACAGAGTTGCAGTTTCTTGCTTGATTTTGAAGGGGATGGTGGTGAGTCATTCATTAGTTCAACAAGTATTGAGTTCTTTCTATAGCTCAGTGGTGTTTTGGATGCTAGGGATACAGAGGTGAACAAGACAAGGTCTTTGCCCTGTGCAAGCTAACATTCTAATAGGTTTGAAAGGCAGACAGTAATAAAACTCTTGACATAGAAAACCTTTTCCTCGACTATCGTGTCTTTTCAGGAAAAGGCTCTAATAGCATTCTAGGTTTACCAATGAGTTCTGTGCCCAGGGACTCAGCTTTCCACCAGCACCGCAATTTGCTTCCTGATTGTCTGCAGCTGCACTTTCATGCTTGGAAATGAACAACTGCAGCGAGCCTCTCTCTGGGCTCATTGCCTGCCAAAAGACTGGCTGAAAAGATTAGCTTTTCTCCACCTTCCACTGCAGCAGAACTGCTTTTACCTGTCACTAGTCCCCAATCACAGCACCCAAGTGCCAGACTAGGTGGCTATCTGCTTTTTTTCTTTCCTCCCTCCTTTTGCTTTCCTGTAAACGATGGCCCTCGAGGGAAATGATGTACTCTCTAGGGCTTCTAGAGAATTGCTATTAGCCCCCAGTCAAAAGAGCATCCCAGTGTGTATGGGGCATTACCTAGGTGGATTTGATTAAATCACTGACCCTGTGATTGCACTTAATCTCCAGTCTTCTCCTCTTGGATGCAAGACCAGCCCTTCTTTGAAACTCTCTAAGGGCTCACCTTGAGTGACTTCATTACCATGAACTCAAGTGTGGTTGACTGGGGCAATTTATGAAAAACAGACCTCCTGTCCCTTGAAATTCCAAATGTTGTAGTTCTGTTTTAGGAACCCCTGGGCAAAAATCAAAAATAATTTTTTTACACCACACTAAGGGTATAAAACTTGCCCAAGATTACATAATATAGGACAGAGCTGAAATTAAAAACTTCTTAAATTCCTTATATGAATACATATTGGTAGAAAATATCCCCACATGTTTAGAGGGTTGGATTATAGTAAAAATATTGGGGGGATTGGCCGGGCACGGTGGCTCGTGCCTGTAAGCTTCAGCCTATGTAAAGCGGCCGGGGCTAGGGATCACGGTTCGAGTTCGCCTGGGGCCCGTAGCGAGACCTAATTCCAAAAAAATAGCTGGGCGTGGTGGCACACGCCTGTAATCCCAGCTACCTGGGAAGCTGAGGCTGGGAATTGCTTGAGTCTGTGGTACCCCGGGCAAAAATAGCGAGACCTAGTCTCAAAAAAAAAAAAAAAAAGAAATCTAGCCTTTGACAAACCATAGATATGAGGCATCCAGCAGAGGAAGGGGAAGGAGAGGGAAGAGCACAAAGGACTATGGTGATAGTTCACAGGTGCCAGGGTGGTGGGAGAATTCGGGGGACGACATTCGAAGGAACAAATCAAATTTTGTACATAAATGAACAATGGTGTAAGAAAATTTTTTAAAAGTAAATACTTTTTTTTTTGAGACTATGTCATGCTATGTTGCCTGGGGTAGTCTCAATCCCATGGACTCAAGCAGTCCCCATCCTCAGCCTCCCAGGTAGCTGGGACTACAGGCGCCCACCACCATGCCCAACTGCTTTTTTGAGACCAGGTCTCGCTATGTTGCCCGGGGTAGTTTTGAACCCGTAAACTCATGTGATCCCAGGCCTGTTGCCTACCAGCGCTTGGACTACAGGTGTGCACCACCACACCCATCAGTAAATAAAATTTTAAAAAGAAATCTAGCCTTTGATAAAACATGATGTAGAAGTGCTTCCTTAGTTGACAGCCCTGCTGAAGTTGTGAAACATTAGAACTGAAGGCCGCCTTCTTATAGGTAAGGGACTGTAATCCACAGAATGAGTTTTACCCAAAATCATAAGCTGGGTTAATGATAGAACTGAAGTTCTCTTTTTTCTAGAAATCAGTAAGATGCTCTTCTGACCTGTGTTTATGTAGATCAAATATGGGCACAAAGTGTGACTTTCATATTTGTCCACAATCCTGGTCCTTTTACTTGGTTTCTGATTCTGTGTAGGATCAGCCAGTCTTTTGATTCTACTCCTCCCTGCACTGAACTTCAAATTTGGGGTTGGAAGATGGTAACTCTTGGATGAAAAACCTAAATGGGAACTTTGCAACTCCCTTCCCAGTCTAAGTGTAAATACCACGATATGGGAGAAGATGAAATGAGGGTCTAATCACCTTTTCTCAACCCTACAAGTTACCACAAAGATTTCTTCATTGCAGGGCTCTGTGGACTGCCCCACTCTGGAATTCGAGTATGGAGATGCAGATGGGCATGCAGCAGAGTTGTCAGGTATGAGGAGCCTGTAGAGAGTGGAAGTATGGCCGGAAGGAGAGGGAAGTGGCCTGTGATCTCCCCTGTTATCTTGTCTGATCTCAACAAGGAGATGTGTTGAACAAGGACTTTCTCCACATTCCCTCTTCTCTTCACCCTTCAGTAGTAAATATCTCTATTTTCACACTTCTTTCTGTGAACTCTTTCTTGGCTGTGAATGGTGAATAGTGGCTCAGTCTTTCATTCTATCACACTTTTCTGCTTACCCTTCTTCATTCATTTTTTGTATAGTCCCAAATCTATTTTCTCTCTATCTTCTCCTTATTTTTCTTTCTCTTGCCATATTTACCTGTATTTTTTATGCCCCTTTCTGCCACCTCTCCTCTCCCCATCCTCTTCCATCTCTTTCCTTTTTTACCTTGATCTTTCCCCCTTCCCTAATGTCTGCCTCTTAGTGAGATATCAGCAGTGTCTGAGTAAGAACTACAGACAACTAGTCAAGCAAGACTGGCCAGGTCCTCTATATCCATCATAATGAAACTCTCCTTGGATGTTTCTGGGCTAGAGTTAAGGGATCCAATTCTTCTTCCAGGGATGAACTGCTTCTCTTTGGCTTTGTAGTTTAGACTAACTATAATCTCACATTAAGGGCTTCCATGTTACATGTCCTATGAATGTCAGTCATAAGTGAGCTTTCGGTGGAGATAGTGTGAACATTAAATATTCTGTCATGTGGAAGCGGCACTGTGAGACATGCTTTTCCAGAGTAGAGAAAAACGGCATTTTTTAAAAAGTTCTTGTGAATAAGCACAGGGAATAAATTTTGCAATGAGTGACAGAAATAGCTAAGTTTAATAACCTTTAAAGAATTTGAATCAGAATGTGGATATGAGTGGATCTCTAAATGGAGGATGGGGAAAAAGAGAAAGAACAACTCTACAGAGATGTGGTCAACAATATGAACAGGAATCCATAGAATGAAAAACTGCATAGTCAGTAAATATTTGAAAAGATGTTCAACTATACTAGTAAATGGGAAAAGCAAATAAAAATGATGAGATAATATTTTTGTATTCCTCAAATTTCAAGACTTAAAAGCCTGGGAGAAAGTACTGAGAAATGAGTACTTTTATGTATTGGTAGGCATTGGGAAACTGAATAGAAAATCGGAAAATAGTTTGATTATATCTAATGAAGTTAAAGGTGCACATATTATAACCCAGGAATTCCACTAATGGGCACACTACAGAGATACTTGGGCATAAGAAAGCATGTTGAAGATGTTTATTGCAGCCATTGTGGAAAATTGAAAATAATTTAGTAGGGGAATGGATAAACTATAGTAATATAGTAGACTACTGTCTAAGCACTAGAATAATTAGTATGAATATGCTTCGATATCAGTAAATGTTAAGAACATAATATATGGTGAAAGAAGCAGTGGCAAAATAATTTATGCAAGATGATATTGCTTGGACATAAATTTAAAAATGTTGTTTATAGGCATTATATGTGTAGTTAAAATATAAAAATAGGCATGTGAAACCCACTCACCAATTTTATTATAGTTGTTACCTCTAGAGAGAGAAATAACAGACTGGGGAGGAGGATATCATAAATGTCTGAAGCAAATACACCAAATGTTAATGGTTGATTAATATAAGAAGATACACACTGTCTCCTATGTATTCTCTACTTATCTGTATATGAAAATTTGTAATCCAAGTTTTAAAATAAAAACAAAAACTTCAGTGCATAAAAGCTTTGCTCCCTTCTCTGACTAGATTTGTATTTTACTCTTTAAAAATGCATATCCACATTGTCCACTAATGATTGAAGAATTTAAGATTTAGAGATGGAGTTTGCTTCTGGTCATTCCAGGATTCTAGAACTCAGGACTCAAAAGCCCTGGCTCTCAGACAAAATGCTTTCCAAGTATTAGACAGCTGGCTAGAACATAAGTAAATTTCTTTTTCTTCGTGGATTATATGTGACCTAGTTAAATTTCTAGCAAAGGTCTCAACTGAGAAAAAATTTTTCAAGAAACCTGAATGATTGATCATCTATTGTCTCTCTTTTTTTTTTTTTTTTTTTTTTGAGACTAGGTCTCGCTATTTTTGCCCGTGGAACTGCAGGCTCTCCTTGCCCGGGGTACCACAGACTCAAGCAATCCCCAGCCTCAGCTTCCCAGGTAGCTGGGATTACAGGCGCGCGCCACCACATCCAGCAATTTTTTTTGGAACTAGGTCTTGCTATGGGCCCCAGGCGGGACTCAAACCGCGTTCCCTGGCCCCAGCCACTTCATAGGTTGAAGTTCACAGGCACAAGCCACCGTGTCCAGCTTACCTATTGTCTCTTAACTTCATCCTCTGTGTTGGTATAAAAATGTTTGTGTGTGTGAGAGAGAGAGAGAAAGGAGAGAAAACATTTTTATTTTTTATAAGTTCTCTGAATTTTGTATTGAAAGGCTGCTGCGAAGTTAGATTTTTCTGGTTACAAACAGTCCTTAGGCAACCATGGTTGATTTGATGCTGCTTCTGTCCAAGTGGCTCTGGGCAAGAACCTAACCTTCTATACCTTTCGAGGAAACTAAGAGGAGAAAAAAATGAACTGACTTCAACCATAAGAAGCCATCTCATGTATACTCTCCAGTCCTTACCCTGTCTCTCTGAATTGCCTAGGATCCTGCCTCTAAATTTCAGGAGTTAAGTTTTCTTCCTCCTCCTAAAAACAGTATAGTTAACCTGGGTTGACAAGCAGAATGGGTTGTAGTCTTAAGAAACATGAGTGATGACACTAAGCCAACTTTGATCCAACTCTCCTCCTGGCCCTGACCAAATGTTGAAAGCTGCCTTCTCTGCTGTAGCAGCCAGCTGGCAGGAGGAGGACAGGTTTGATGGTTTAATCACCCAGGGACACAAGTGGCTATTTTTAACTGCTCCAAGAGGGAGGAAGCTGGCTCTGGATTGAATTGGACATAGGAATGTGTTGGAAGCTTTAGCTCTTTCATGCCACCCTCTCTACCCCAGGCCTCTTCTGTAAGGGTCCACTGAATGTTTATGACTCTATTCTACCTTTCCTTCCATAGAACTGTATAGCTACACCGAGAACCTGGAATTTACAACTAACAGGAAGTGCTTTGAAGAAGATTTCAAGACTCAAGGTAATCCCAGATCCTTACTCACAGAGACCTTCTTTTTCCTTCCATCTTATCCCAGCCTGATGTAGAAATATGATCTAAAACAAATTACGGAGACAAAAGTACTGCCTCCATAATTTTATAGCTTCTGTACCCCTTCTTACATACGGACTTGATCTTAGCCAAAAGGCCAAGAAGCTATCCTTACATATGAGATACAGAGCTTCCTGTATCTCCAGTGGCATGGCCATGGAGTACAAGCAACACAAACCTGAGTTGAGTCCCATTCCCTGATGTGAAGGACAAGAGAGTAGAGAGGTGGTGAGTTGGGGCGGAGCTGGTGACCTACTGCTCTCTGTGCCTAGCCAAGGCCTTCACTTAATGTTCAACCTCTATTTCCAACTCTGCCTCACTCCCAATAGCATCTCATCCCATGTGCCCACATGGTGACCCTCTGGGACTGTCTTTCTCTTGCTTGGTTAGTGACAATTCCATTTTCAACTCAGCAAATGTGTGGCGCGTTTCTGTTTTCTGCCAAAGAAGCAGGGGTGAAGGTAGCTTTGCAGTGTCTTCAAAGAGATGGTAAGCCAGTAGCAGAGGGGAGATATATACATCATAAAACTAGCTACATTCTAGAGGAAAATGGCCAGTGTCATAAGAGAAGTGAGAAGCATCTTGGGGGACACAGAGCTTCTGACTGGAGCTTTAGTGGGAGAAGGTTTTGAATTGGTCCTGTAAAATTGGGAAAGAGGTAACTTTGGACCTGTGAGGAGGACTAGGAGTTGGATATGTAGGGACACAGAACTATTTGAAAAGGAAGAGAAGATGTACAAACTGTGTGTGGAGAACAGAGAACATGTGGAGGAAGATGAGGTTGCAGGATGGGTTCATGCCAGAACATCTGGATCCTTCTACCAGCCTTAATCTTTCATAGTTAAATAAGGAAAGCTTTAGAAGAAAATTTGTTGCAGTTGAGATGAGATAGATATGTTATCAGAAACTTCCCTAGGAAGTAAAGGGAGCAGCTGACATTTAATGTATATGATTTTTTGCCCATAGTACAGGCCAAGGAGTGGCTTGAGTTGGAAGAAGATGCCCAGAAAGCCTATGTGATGGGACTCTTGGACCGGCTAGAGGTGATCAGTAGGGAGCAGCGACTGAAGATAGCCAGGGCTGTTCTCTACCTGGCTCAAGGTAAAGTAACTTGAGAGGGATGGAACCTAGGCAGAGAAATGGGACCAGCATAAGGCAAGCCATCCTGGGAAAACAAGGTTTCTGCTTCTCAAGGACAGAACTTATTATGTGATAAGAACACTTTGGCATTATAACGAAGATGATGAGATGGTGACACCTTGGGATCAGCTTTTATCTTAGCAGGCATGTTAGGATTTTTTTTTTTTTTTTTTTTTTTAGACTAGGTCTCACTATTTTTGCCCATGGAACCTGCCCATGGAATAGGCTCACGTTGCCCACGGTACCACAGACTCAAGCAATCCCTAGCTTCATCTTCCCAGGTAGCTGGGATTACAGGCATACGCCACCACACCCAGCTATTTTTTGAGACTACGTCTCAGTATTTTGCCCCAGGTGGGTCTCGAATCCGTAGACTCAAGCGATTCCCATTCTCAACCTCGCTTCCTAGGCTGCAATTAAAGACATGCCCCACTGTGCCCAGCTATCATGTCAGGATTTCTTACAGGGTTTTTTGCCCCTTCTTAACCTGAGCTGAGGTCACATGTAGAGACTAGCTAGAGAGAAGAGGTACTGAGAGGTGACAGTATACCACCAGCTGAGCTGGGAGGCTTTTTAAGTCAGCTATGGACTAGCCCTAACACTGAGGCCATAGACTCACCCATGTGGACCCTCTACTTTGTTGCTTATTGGTATTTAGAGGGTTCAAGCCAGCACAGCAGTAGGAATGGATACTGTGAGAAATTTGGAAATGGTTAGAACTCAATGAGGGAAATTGAGAAATAGCTCAGTTGGAGAAAGGCTCCCAAAACAGACATACTAGCTGTGTTAGCAAAATAAAATGCTTTAGCTGAAATAGTGAAAATAAGTCTTGAAGTCATAAATAAAAGAACTGTTAGCCAGAAGAACAAGCTGGGAACTAAAAAAAAAAAAGAGGCCGGGCATGGTGGCTCATGCCTGTAGGTGGCAGCCTAGGAAACCATGGCCAGGCCCAGGGATCATGGTTTGAGTCCTGCCAGGGGCACGTAGTGGGACCTAGTCCCAAAAAAATAGCTGGGCATGGTGGCATGTGCCTGTAATCCCAGCTACCTGGGAAGTTGAGGCTGGGGACTGCTTGGTTTGTGGTACCCTGGGCAATGTGAGCCTGTGGTTCCATGGGCAAAAATAACAAGATCTAGTCTCAAAAAAAAAAAAAGAAAAAGAAAAAAAAATCATAGAGAAGATAGCAGACACTGAGTGAATGGAAGACTATAGCAATCAAAGCAGTGCCCACCTATCTCTGCTGGGTCTATTGCTCTGGCCAACCTCCCACTTCCAATACGTTTTTTGTTTTTTGTTTTTTAACCTGCAGGCTTTCTCGGCAGCTCACCTAGAACAGCCAGGAAATGGTAGGGAATTGATATTCTCCCCTAGTCCAGCAGCACTCTTCAGTGAGACTGATAGGAGTTAGTAGATGACTAGGCTAACTGCTCACTCCTCTTGGGCAAGATTATTCTGACTTGTGTATTGTTTCCCAGAGCTTCCCCTTCCCTAGGATTGAGCTCTTAGCTGCTTTCTCTGCCCTGTCTCACTTTCCTACTTCTCTCCTGGTGGTTCTTGGCATCATCTTCCAAATAAATACTTGCACTTTAATATTTATCTCTAGGTCTGTTTCTCAGGGAACTCAAACTTAAGACAGGCTGTTGATGAGCACATTGGACCTAACATGGCGACTGCCTCTCTTCTCCTCTGACTCATTCATTCAGGAAATTCTAAGGGACTCTTGCCCTAACTTTGTCAGCCTAATTGTTAGGCAGGATATTGGGGTATATTCTTAACATCATGGGACACGGTGGAAGGAACTAAACCTCCATGGCACTGTCTGATCTTTTAGGAACTTTCGGAGAATGTGATTCAGAGGTCGATGTGCTACACTGGTCCAGGTACAACTGCTTCCTGCTCTATCAGATGGGGACCTTCTCAGCCTTCCTGGAGCTGCTCCACATGGAAATTGAGTGAGAAGCCCTAGGGGAGGGCTGACTTAGACAGTCCTTGAAGTGTGTCTCATGTTCTGTGCTGGTTCCCTCACTGTAGAGATCTGTGGTGAGCTGGGTCTACCATGCCTCGTTCAGAACACACAGGCATTTCGTTTCAGCTCTCCACCCTCTGATATTCTGTCTTCCTCCCCGAGGTTGGACTCAACAGCAGTACCTGCTCCATTTGGAACTTCAATCCTTGGCTGCAGGGGCCTGTCTTGGGTGGGCTCCAGTGTTATTCAAAACACCTTCTCAGCTCAGCCTAACTCTGGAATCTGTGATGGAAACTAGTCTCCCTTAGACCATGACCCCAGAGGGAAAGGAACAATTCTTGTCTCTGCTCAGTTCTTTCCCTCATGGATTATAGCCCTAAAGGTAGCCTTCCCTGCTGTTTATTGTTTCATCTCCTGCATCACCCAGTGTATATGAAATCTATTTATTATTCATCAAGTTTTAATTAGCACCTATTTTCTATCCCACGCAGTGCTAGGCAGGCGTGATGGAATTATGCAAGGAGTCAATACCACACACCCTGTCCTCATTCACCATCACCACAGACAAGGGTTTGCCAGGGTGGCAAAGGAACTCTATGGATTCCTTTACCTTAACCTAACCTCTTACCAGGAGATGGCAGATGCTTTTATTTGTGTGTTTGATAAGTAGTAACATAAAGAGTAAAGAGCCTAATGGGTTCCCCATCTCCCCTTCTCATGGCAGCAACAGCCAGGCTTGTAGCAGTGCTCTTCGGAAACCAGCCATCTCGATCGCTGATAGCACAGAACTCCGGTGAGTGGAGCTGGCCATGGGAGTGAAATGGGTTGGTTAGCAATGGGTTACTCTTCCCCTTGATTCCAGACACACCCAGACCACTAGAAGTTGCTAATTCCACTGGGTTGGGCTCCCACAGATATCCTGAAGGTCTCCAGTTACAAACTGGGAGCTCCCTTGGGAATTCTAATGATCCTTTTATAATCCCAGGGTGCTGCTGAGTGTCATGTACCTCATGGTGGAAAATATCCGCCTGGAGCGAGAGACAGACTCCTGCGGGTGGAGGACAGCCCGAGAGACCTTCCGCACTGAACTAAGTAAGAAGTAACACTTGAGGAAAGGTGAAAATGGAATGTTGATGGTGAGGGGAAGCAGAGTAGCTGCCTAGGAAAGGCAGACATGGCCCCCAACACTTTTTTTTTTAATGTTAGAGTTCATATCCTTTCTTTTAGGACAGAGATATCATATGGCAGACATACAGACCTGGCCTAATTAACCCTTGTGTCTGTGAGCTAGCACCATTCATATGTCTTTTCTGTGCATTGGTTTCTTGGCTATAAAAGGGGTAGTCACCCCTCCCCCATTCCATCAGGAATTCTACTTGAAAAACTGAGTTGGATCACCTTGAAAAGCAATTTAAATGTGAGTTGGTATTACCAGCGCACAGGAATTGTGAAAATATAGTCATTGATGTGCAATAGTGAAGAAGTATGGTCTACAAAATGTATTCAGTCCTTCAGTCAAAAAGCATAATCTTAATTACTGTGACTTCTTGTTTGCATCCACTCCAGGCTTTGAGGGTTCCATTTTACCTCCATGACCTCCCTTCCTTCTCTTGAAGGCTACCCTCTAGGGGTACTCTAAATCTCCTTCTCTAGGACCAGATATTAGAATTCTACTCAGAAGGGAGGTGAACATCTTCCTGAGTATGTTCAGAATTGAGTTAAAGAGTTAGAATCTCAGTGACCTTATCCTCTCTCTCACTTGCCTTTCCACACATCCCAGGCTTCTCCATGCATAATGAGGAACCTTTTGCCCTTCTGCTCTTCTCCATGGTTACCAAGTTCTGCAGTGGCCTTGCCCCCCACTTCCCCATAAAGAAGGTCCTGCTTCTGCTCTGGAAGGTAGTCATGGTGAGTGACTGGTTCTCTCCACTCTCCCCTCATCAGATCAGCAATACCCTCTGCCACTTTAGTTTCTTCTAGTCTGTTTCCAGAAGACTGGACCTCAACAGTGAAGAAGCAGCAAACTCTCCTAGAGAAATCAGATATTCTGTGTCAGAGGAAGTAACCTGTCTCTCATGAGAAACTACTCTATTAGTTGGGATATTACTGAACCTACCTCTTGACATCTGACATTTTGTAGAAAGGACGCTGACTGAGAGCTGGCAGATCTGGCCTCTGCTGATTTGGAGGAACTCAGGCAACTCTTACTGCTTCAGTCTCTGAAATGTGGGAATTAGTACCTACTTCCATCCATATAAATAATTTTCTTTAAAAAGATGAAGTCCCAAAAGGCAAAAAAAAAAAAAAAAAGGTCCTTGTAGGTGTGTGGTTGCAACTTTGTTACTGATTATTCAACCTGACCTTTTATCTCTGACTCCCATCCCATTGGATGGTCTGAACAAATGTCTTTTAGAACAGACCTCTTAGGAGGAACTGCCTATTAACTCTGGAAAAAATTGAGTGACTGGGGGTTTATTAAATCTCATGTGCTATATCAGAGGGAGATACAGTTTCCTGTTTTTTCAGTGGAGGTTCCAAGGAGTGCCTTTCCTAATTTCTGGTGATGTTTCCAACTCTTGAGTTAGTTAGCAAATAATGCTTTATCTTGGCCCCTGAGCTCCTCAGACTAGGGATAATAACCATAGTTGCTCCTTCCTGTCTTATTACTGCCTCATTAAGAAGAGGGTCCAAGAAGACTGGCGTTGTGACTCTTCCGGTCTCCGTCTATGTTTCCCTGCCTTGCTTTCTCTGATGTCCCTTCCTTCCTCTCCTTTTTCTTCCCCTTTCTTATTTACCCCATAGTTCACCCTCGGCGGATTTGAGCATCTGCAGGCTCTCAAAGTGAAGAAGCGGGCGGAATTGGGCCTGCCTCCACTGGCTGAGGACAGTATCCAGGTGGTGAAGAGCATGCGTGCTGCCTCCCCACCGTCTTACACTCTCGACCTGGGAGAATCTCAGCTGGCACCACCACCATCCAAGCTAAAAGGCCGCCGTGGTTCTCGAAGGGTATGGACTAAAGCAGTGGTGTTTTGACATGGCTAACCAAAAATCAAAGTGCTTTTTACTCAGGATGCGGTAGAAAGGGCAATAAATGACTCAGCTCATAATGCCCCTAGATGACTCTGTGACCAGCCTGAAACTTTGGAGCCTGTACTTTGACCTCTGTTTCCCAACTCTGAGACTTCTGGGCTATCATGATGTGACATTGTGATATCATATCCCAGGTCTAGGTTTTGCTACAAGGTCTTAGACTTTCATGACTGGGGTTCCTTAGCATCCTGAACAATAGTTGAGGTATAATTATGGGGATCGGAACCTAGAACATCTGAATAGGGTTCCCAGAAAAATCTGTGTACTTAGAGTGAGTCATTTTATCCTTTCCTTGGTCACAGCAAAGTTTACTCTGAGCTTTCATGCTCTTAGATGCTCCTAGAATCAGAGACTTAAATTTGCAAGATGACTCGCTAAGGTTCTAGGTGCAGCATGCATCCCTGCAAAAGCCAGAATAATGAGTTGCACTGAGACCTTGTTCCCGTGAACTTACATGCCTGATCTACCTGTGTTCACCGACCGAGGTGACCAGGCCAGTGAGCTCACTAATCTACATTCTCTGTGCACACAGTGCAGTCTGTGTTATCTGCAATGTGTTTCTTCAATCTTTTTTTCTTACAAAGTAGAGATTACTCATTGTAGAAAATTTGGAACAAATATAAAAATGTGAAAAAGGAACAAAAAAAAAAAAAATCACCCACCAGCTTAACAACCAGAGGCAGTCAGTGTTAACTTTTTGGCCTATTTCTGTCCATTCTTTTTCTTTCTGTGACAAGATTTAAATTCCAAACTGGCTTCCCTCTGCCTGGCAGCAAGCTTCTGCCCTCTTCTTCCTCACTCAGCCAGCTGGTGTATGCTCACAGAAGGCAAAGTAATTGAATGTTCACCTAAGCAGAGCATAATTAGGAAGGAAAGTGCCGACAAAAAAAAAAAAAAAGAAGAAGAAGAATGCATGAGTGCTTTTTGAAAGGCAACTAACTATGACTTTGGCATTAGCTATGCTGTTCACCAGCCGATGGCGTGGTACCTGAGAACTGCTAGTTCTGACATTGAGCCTGGTGAGGTTTTAGGGTTAAAGTGGGTAAGGGGATATTCTCACTTGGAATCTAGCCTCCTGTGGCCTCAGATTGGGATGCTCAAGGTGAGATCCCTAGAACGCCCTTCCTTTCCTCTACTCCACTCCAGCAACTCCTCACTAAGCAGGACAGCCTGGACATCTACAATGAAAGAGATCTCTTTAAGACTGAGGAACCTGCCACAGAAGAGGAAGAGGAGCCTCCTGGTGATGGCGAAAGAACCTTGGATGGAGAGTTAGACCTGCTGGAGCAGGACCCTCTGGTGCCACCCCCACCGTCTCAGGCACCACTCTGTGCTGAGCGGGTAGCCTTTCCCAAAGGCCTACCCTGGGCTCCAAAGGTCAGGTAGGTTTATTACAGGGACCCTAAGTTTTGGGGTTTCAGTCATCAGAGGCCCAGTGTGCAGTGTTCTATGTACTTGAAGCCCAGGAAGCCTGGCTAAGAGTCAGAACTTGCTTTGAAGTTCCCCCTATTGCTCCAGTCCCTCAACTGGAACCAGAAATGATGTCTTTCTTAGGGTTTTCTTTTCTTCCCTGCTCTGGGGTTCATCTCTCTCTTTTCCTCTCAGACAGAAGGACATTGAGCACTTCTTGGAGATCAGCAGGAACAAGTTCATCGGATTCACTTTGGGGCAGTAAGTGAATGGATGGTCAGAAATGGCTATAGAGTGTTTCTTGGGGGGCCAGAATGGCTATAGAGTGTTTCTTAGAGTGTTGAGAGGCATTGCCTGGTAGATACAATGCAACTTGGAGCCACGGGGCTATGGGCAACTCCCAGTGACTTCTTTGGGTTCTTTCCATAGAACTTTTCCTTCCATTTTCCTAGGAGAACTATAATGTTTTAGCTGAAGAACTCTAATGTTCTTAATTAACAAGTCATTTACCTCTTGGGTTTCAGTTTCCTCCAGAGAGTGTTGAATAAGATGGTTTCTAGGGGCCCTCTCTGCTCTAATGGGCCAGAATTCTGTGAAAAAGATATCATCAAATCTAGTTTCCACATCCTCATGAATCCTTCCCACTGACCTCTAAAAAACCTAAGAAGCATTATTGGTGTTTCACCATCAAAGTGAAAAGGGCTACATGCCCTTTCAAGTAGGAACCTACTACCCACAGACAAAATGAACCCAATGTCTCTACAAAAATCCTAAATTTCAGAAACACTTCTGTATAGCATTAGTCCTTTTGTGTCCTGAAGTAATGATGGGGAACCTGAAAGCTTGCGAGAAAGACCAAATGCTGAAAGTAGTATGGTCCTAGGGGATACTGCAGCACTCTTTACTTGAGAAACTTCAGATCTTGCATGTCTTCTATTTCATAGAGACACAGATACCTTGGTTGGATTACCCAGGCCCATCCACGAGAGTGTGAAGACACTAAAGCAGGTAACCAGAGCGGGCTCTAAGTCCTTTCTTAGGGATAGAGTGTCATTAAGGCAAGTTGGATTTCCAGGGTTCTAGGTACTGATGGGAATCCTTTACCAGACACGTTCTAAACCCACTATCCTGCATTTATGATGCAGGCAGTTTGACCAGAGGGAAAAGTCAGGTTTTTCTCTACTTACCCAATTTCCTACATTCAGATGAATGAAAAGTTCTCTTTTCTTCTCATTCTTTCTTCCCCCCTTCCTCTCCTTCCTCTCTTTCATGTTTCTCTCTCTGTAAAGCCATTAACTTCTAAAGGCCTGGGTTAAGTAGCAGTCTGCTCTATAGCTAAAGTATTAGACTAACTTCGACCCTTTCCCCACCCCATCATCTTCACTCTACACAACATAAATATGCAGCAAAATTCTCAGGGCAGTGGGCCAGGGATAAGGGCCGGTTTTTAGCTCCCCCTTGCACTTTGGTTGAACGTAAATGTTTAGGTGTTTGCTGCTCTCTGACAAATATGGGAAACATGGAATAAACAGAAACACTGTATATGAGCACTTTACTTGATGTTAATGATGGATAAATGAATAAGAGTCTTGCCTTGAAAGAGTTTATAGTTTGTTCAAGGTAAGTGACTCATAAGTAGACATATCTTTGTTGTTAGAGAAGTAAGAAAGAGGCAGGTACATATGTGACTGAGGCCCTCCATCCCTTGTTGATGTCTTGTCTCCCCTAGCACAAGTACATCTCCATCGCAGATGTTCAGATCAAGAATGAGGAAGAGCTGGAGAAGTGCCCGATGTCTTTGGTAAGTCAAGGGGCTCTACACAGGAGGAAGACAGGAAATCTGCCTACAGTACTGTCACAGTCATGTGTGCATGCTGTCAGGCCCTTACTTAGTGCCAGGCAAGACAAGACTCCCTGCTGTCACGAATATTAAAATTGGAGACACATAAATGAGTAAGGAAGCAGAAGACTGTCAGAGGATGGGAGATACAATGAAGAATAGGATGATGTGTTAGAGGCATTTATCATATAATCTGGACCGCCCAATGTAATGTGGTGGTCCAGCTAGGTAGACCTCTGGGAAGGTGACAATTAAGTCAACATCTTTTAAGTAGGAACCTACCACCCCCAGACAAAATGAGTTCCCAAAGACCATACGAAAATCCTAAATTTGAGGAACACCGCTGTGTGCCATTATTTTCTTTGTGTCCCGAACATCTGAAATAGATTGGCTATAAGGTAGTCATAATATGTGCTTGCTTTGCAATATACTAAGATATTTATAATAGCCAAAATAGCCATAGAAACAACACAGCGGATTCCACGCAGAGGAAGTAGCCTTAACAAGGTGAGAGCAAGCTCAGAGCATTAGAGGTAGTAAAGGCAGGCAGACCAGTGTGACAGGGTGTATGAAGTGGAGTCAGAGCAGAGCCTGGGGCCCCTGCACAGAACCTGTAAGGAAAGATGGGAGCTTGAGTTGATTGATGGTACACAAGGAAACCTTTTGAAATTTAAATGGGGGACTAACATGATCTGATTTACTTTTTAAAAATCTATTGGTTACTTGTACAGACTAGACCAAGAAAGAATGAAAATAGGAAGATCAGTTAGGAAGTTCTTATAATATTCAAAATGAGAGATGATCGTGATCTGAACTGTATAGTAATTGTAGAGACAGGGATGTGGCTGTATTAAAGTTATATTTTGGATGCATAAATGATAAGATTTGCAGTTCATCTGGATGTAGATAAACAGGCAAAGGGGAACCAAAAATAAGCACCATTTACCGAGATAACGAATTCTATTTCATCAAGAATTCTATGTTGTTCATATTAAGTATTAGATATCCATAACAAGCCATTCAAACAAGCATCTAGACACATGGACCTAGAGTTCTAGAGAGAGGGGCAAGCTTACAAGGTTTGTTTGGAAGTTGCTGGTTTACAGACGGCATTAAAAGCCATAGAAATAGTGAGATAGAGAATAGGTTGGAACGCAGGACAAAGCCTTGGGGTACACCAATATGTTGAGGTGGGATGAGTCAGGAAAGGAGCCAGAAAGCATAAGAAAAAATTGAAGTGGGAGGACATTTTTATTATAATACCATGACAGTAAAAGAGTCATGGAGAAGGGTGTGACCAGCTGTGTCATACTGCAGCTTAAATGGAGAGACAGATTTGGTGTTGAGAAGACGAAGCTGTGTCTGTCTGACTACTTCTGATTTCTCCATGAAGTGTAAGGCAGGGTCAGCTGCTGTGTGTGGAAGAAGTGGGGAGGTGGGCCAAAGGAATTGGTAGAAGAGAGGAGAAATATGAAATAGACTTTTTGAATGCAGGAAGGCAGACATGTCTAGACTTTATTGAATGTCTGTTGAAGACTTGTGTCCATGTCAGCAGCAGCTGGGTTGGGTGGGCTGGAAGGGTCCTGGTTACTTCTTCCTAACTTAGGGTCTCATGACAGTGACCCTTGCCCAGTCCTAGAGGGGATCTGGGGGGAGGAATGATTACCTAGGCCAAAGATGACAGTAGCCTGAGTAGAATTTTGAGCCAAAGGCTCCTTCCTCCCCACTCTGGAGTCATCAAAAGGACAAAAGTGTGCATGGTGTAGCTGGGCAGAAAGGAGGAGAGAATAGCTGGACACAGTGGCTCATGCCTGTAAGCTTTAGCTTATGAAGTGGCTAGGGCTAGGGATCGTGGTTCGAGTCCTGCCTGGGGCCAGTAGCGAGACCTAGTTCCAAAAAAATAGCTGGGCATGGTGGTGTGCACCTGTAATCCCAGTTACCTGGGAAGCTGAGGCTGGGGATTGCTTGAGTCTGTGGTACCCCGGGCAATGAGAGCCTGGGGTTCCACGGGCAAAAATAGTGAGACTTAGTCTCAAAAAAAAAAAAAAAAAGGAGGAGAGAATATAGCAGGGGCTAATGGAAAATAGTTTCTATCTTTTGGCTGGAACCTCCATTAGTCACAACTGACCAGTAAGTCGCCAAAATGACCAACACAAAGGGAAAGAGGAGAGACACCTACTATATGTTTTCTAAGGCTTTCAGAAAACATGGAGTCATTCCTCTGGCCACATGTATGCGAATCTACAAGGTGATATTGTAGATCTCAGGGCATGGGCAAGGAATACCCCATGAGTATACTATGGAAAACTGGAAGAGTCCATAATGTGACCCAGCATGCGGTTGGCATTGTTGTAAACAATAAAGTAAAGGACAAGATTCTTGCCAAGAGAATTAATGTTCATACTGAATACATTAAGCACTCTAAGAGCTGAGATGGCTTCCTGAAACAGGAAAGAAAATGATCAGGAAGGCCGGGCACGGTGGCTCGTGCCTGTAAGCTTCAGCCTATGAAGCGGCTGAGGCTAGGGATCGCGGTTCGAGTTCCGCCTGGGGCCCGTAGCGAGACCTAGTTCCCAAAAAATAGCTGGGCATGGTGGCGCGCGCCTGTAATCCCAGCTACCTGGGAAGCTAAGTATGGGAATTGCTTGAGTCTGTGGTACCCCGGGCAATGAGAGCCTGCGGTTCCATGGGCAAAAATAGCGAGACCTGGTCACAAAAAAAAAAAAAAAAAGAAAGAAAAGAAAATCATCAGGAAAAAAAGGAAGCCAAAGAGACAGGTACTTGGGTTCAGCTGTAGCGCCAGCCTGCTCCACCTGGAGAAGCACACTTTGGAAGGCCCAATGGAAAGGTACCTGAGCTGCTGGAGCCCGTTCCCTGTGAATTC